>JAGQDJ010000127.1:113809-210813 GCA_022885665.1 Triops longicaudatus | reverse complement strand
CTTGTTAAGGCCCGAGTTACGTACGACGACGCTTTTGTTGTGGTTCATTTACACCGCCTGTGCCTTTTGTTACTACGGCATTGTGCTTATGTCAACGGAGCTATTAGCGGTAGCAGATCGTGACAAAACGTTTTGTGTATTGGGAGAAGGGAAACTTCGTCCCGCCAGTGAATTGGATGCGGATTGTATAGCGAGCTGTCGTCCGTTGGACTATGAAGATTATGTTGATTTGTTGTGGACAACCATAGCTGAATTTCCAGGTAAACCACGAATTGATTAATCTGCTTAAAAATATTTGAAAACTCTTATTATTTTAGTGATCTAATTCCGTTTTTCTAGGAATTTTGGTGACAGTAGCGATGGTAGAGTATTTGGGAAGAAAGAAAACCATGGCTTTCGAATTTTTAGCCTTTTGCATAACTATATTTTTACTTTTCATCTGCACATCAAAGTAAGCTATGAATTTTTCTTAAAATTTTGGCTAATTGAAAGAAAGTTTTTTATTTATTTTATGTGTGTGTCATTTGATATTTCTTTTTGTGTGTTTTAGGAGATACGTATTGACAATATTACTGTTTATGGCAAGAGGGATTGTGTCAGGTGTTTTTCAAGCGGCATACGTGTATACGCCTGAGGTAATTTAAAACATGTTTCTCGATTGTGGTTGGCATCTCTTACTTTATACTGCGGAATGAATTTTTTTTTGGGCGTAACGCACGGTGGAGGGTTTTTCATTAGTAACTGCATTTGGATGAGACCTCAGTTCGGTTAAATAGAAGAATTAATATTTCGCCGAGTTATTTGGAGACATAGGTAAGTCAGTTTACGAAAAGACACGGTATTGCATGCTTGCACGAGCGTTTTTCTTTGGAATATTTTCTCGTCTTGTTTTGTGCATGCCTCTAATTTTTTGAGTGCGCGTGATAACTTGAGGGAATATCCGTTTTCTTAGGTGTACCCGACACGATTGCGTGCTTTGGGAGTGGGCATGTGCAGCAGTATGTCCCGTCTAGGAGCGATGATTACGCCGTTTGTTGCTCAGGTAAAGAGATATTTTCTTTAAACTGTGTTTTTTTGTAGCGAATGTTGTAGAATTTTGTTTCCACAAAATTTGTTGATCGTAGCTAGCCTTATAGGTGTGATTTTAATTTGTAGGTATTGGTTCAGACATCCGTGCCTATGACTTTGGGTTTGTATGGGTTTGTTGGTTTTTTAGCATGTATTGCAAGTCTCTTATTGCCTATAGAAACTCGGGGAAGAGCAATGATGTGAGAAGGTTGTGGGGTATTGTTGTATGGCGTATTAAAAGAATATAATATTCCGTTATTTACACAAAACACGACGTCTAGTTTTGTATGTTGCCGCAATATGTATTCTGTTAAAGAAAACAGCGATCTTCAAGGCTTGAATCTTTAACTACTGATTTCCCTTTCTAGTGACCATGGCAAATAAAATAGTCCACTTTCGGATTTAGATAATTTTAGATGTCACTGCGTGCAAGAATTTCATTTTATTAATCAACGATTCTACCCCAAAACCTCCTAACCCATTACGGACATGTTGAAGCAAATGAAAACAGAAGGAATTTTTGCTCATGGTGCATGCAGGCCATGATTGCATAATTATATCTCCCAGCTAAATTTTCTTTCGTATTTAATCAGTGGCGTATCTAGGTTATGACGAGTATGGCACGTGCTCTGGGCTCCAAGTTCAGGTGGGCGCCATATTCATGGCGAGCAATTTTGGTTTTCATGGTGTTTATTTTACATTTGCTGTCTATGTGAATTTATGCATAGCTTTCGGTTGCTACGTGGTGAGAACAAGGCCTGGTTAATAAGGAGCTTCTAGGAATAATCAGCACCTTTTCGTTCCGGTTTTCTCGTTCCTGTTCCGAAAGGCCCGCCTATAAGGATCCGCGACCGGAGATAAAGGGTTAAAGTCGGCAGAGAGGGAGGGCAAAGAAAAGAGATTGCTCCAGTTAGTATAGCCTCAACCGTGGGGACGAAAGATTCCGAGAGCAAAACAACATGTCAAGAGTTTAGTAACCAATGGAGTGGTTTTATACGAAAAAAAAAGAGACAAAAGACTGTAGTATGTAAAGTTAATATTTTACCAGGTAAGCTGTGTCTTCGTATACAATGAGAGCTTCAACCTGACAGTTGAGCTAAGCCACTGACAGGACGAATGCGTGCGCAGACAAGGTCACCGGGTAGATACACGTACAAGGCAAAACCAGGTGAGATGGCAGATCACGTGACCAGGAAGCAGAGGAAACTACGACAAGAGGTGATCCCTTGTTACAACAATAAGTTTCGAAACTCAACAGTTTATAAAGCAAAATTTGCGTTGTGGATAAAAACTGTACCTATTATTGCGAGACATCTCCCAAAATTTTGAAAACTACACTACACCAATGATATTTCTAATTAAAAACTTTTTAATAATTATTAGAATCAGTTCCATACTAGAATCGGTTCTATCAATCAGGGTGCTTGAGAGCTCGCAGTGCACGGCTAAATCTTGAGTTTTTCAAGAATGAAGACCAATAAGTTATTAGTTACTACATTGTGGTAGCTTATGGAGTTTTCTTTCGCATCTGGGTAGGGAAACAGAAAAAAATAATACGGAATCCTTCGTTGATCAAAAGCAAAGCTGAGGGACGAAAAGATAATTAAGTTTCGATTAACAGTTTTCGTTACACAAAGAACGCACCTCTAAAACCACGATGTGTTTTATTTTCACCATAAAGTAAAAATTCCGTGAAACCAGGAGCGCAGCCAGGATTTTTTTTTTTTTTTTTTTGAGGGGGGGGACAACTTTTTCTTGATGCTGCCACTGAGCTTACTTGCACACAAGAAAATAATCGCCCCTGTTCCCTACCTATAAGAATTCTAAGAAATAATAAATGAACAGCTCTAGTATTCATAAATGACGTGAACGATCAACATACCATAAGTAACATTTATATTTCAAATAAGAAAATAAGTATAAAGCGCTTTTGCCGAGCGGTCTATGTCTAGGACTCATGACCGTGGGGTAGTGGGTTCGAGTCCCCATGTCTGAAGTTTGGTTTTTCTGGGGAAAAAAGTACCAACTTCCTTGTCCTGCTTACTATGGATACTGGTATACCCCAATTAAATGGGATTACCAAGAGTATGATTGAAAACAGCATTGGAATCAGGGAAAGGAAAGGGTGAACAAGACCTCGGAAAGCATGATGCATCGCATCATGCTTTCCATCGTGCATCGCACTTTTTCCCATGTTATTCCTTATGGGATTTCAAACTTTTTGGCTCCTGAGACGCCCTCAGGGCACAATTTCATATTCAAGCTCAGTTTTCTCGCTTATTTGAAGGGCTAGCACAATAATTCTTACAGATTCGGAATCCTCTCGTCGAGGCTGAAAATTTGCATTCCTTAGTTTCCAAATTGCAGACATGTCTTTTAATTAGGAAAATTTGATATTTGCAACAGAACTTTGAGCTATAAAAAGCAAAATGCGCCATGTATGTGCGTTAGATTTGGGAGAGGGGCGTCTTTTATTCATTTGCCTTGGTCGCCGTTGATCCTTGGTATACCACTGTATTTGAAACCTCTGAGATACTATTCATGTATTTATTGTACCGGGAATAATTTGGCCAATAGGAACGTCTCATCAGAATAACCCTAGAGTTACTGTGACGGTTTTCCAACAAACCGTTTTGGCCGGCAGAAATTTTCTCATTAACATTTCTCGACTAGACGCCATAATGCTGTCAAATATTCTATTCTCATGCTCAGAAGAAAGCTGCTCATTGCTCTGCCGCGTATACGATACATACCTCAATAACCCTTTGTTGTAACCTTTGTTGTTAGGTCTAACTGGGGCATGAATTCAACTTAAGTGGTGTATCCTTTACAAGATGAGCTTTTATTTACAATACTTTTCATTGCACTGAGATTCACACCATATTTTTGTCATACGACGATACACGCATTTAAACAATATAAATAAACTGTCTCTAAAGTCGCGTAGTACCCAAAGGCTGCTTCCATGAGGTTTCATTTACACCTGATACCTAGAAGACAGAAAGGCAAATTGACTTAAAGGTAAAGAATTTTAAAACAACACAAGTTGAACAAACTTACGGGTTGATTTCCTGTTCGGCTGCTAATAGAAGGTAAAGGCATTGTTGCTGGGTTAGTTTCATTTGCTGGAGTTCCACTTGAATAAACTTCACCAGTATTCGAGCGCCGTTTTAAGGATGCCGTAGGTTGTTTCATTTTAGTCAAAGTCCTCGTATCACCACCTGGGATCTGCAATTGAGGCGATTTAGGCTGTGGCCACACTTGAGGATTTTTTACAGCCTCTGACGGCGATGGCGTCGGACCATCCGCGAAGGGCAGCAACTGAAATTGATCCACGGGCGGAAGACGCACATAACCTGACGACAAATGCACCGGAGATCGCGTGTGATCTATCTGCGCATATACTGTCGGATCCCCTTGTCTGGGTGGCTTTGGTGGTCCGGAGTTAGAAACCAAGCTTAGTTCCGCATACATAATATCACTGTCCTATAAAGTATTCCAAAATGAGTTGAAAAACCATTGTTTCTATGCAAACAATCTTTCGGCTACCATTTTTACGGCATTGGTAATGGGACTCTGCAGCTTCCGGGGCTCTGATATCGTTCGAATCTTGTCAAACGCGCGTTCTTCTTCGTCCCTTGTGTCAAAATCTACTAAGAAATAGTAATTCTAATTTATTTGACTGTTATGAACAATTTTATAACGTAGACCAGCAAAGCAAACATAAAAGCCAAAGTAGCAAGTCAGCCGATAAATTCGGATACAAAAACTTTCCGTTGACCGAAAGTTTGTCGCCGAGTTTATTGTGCGATGCATTCGTTATGGTTATGTTTCAGTAACAAAAAAGGACTGGATACCTTTTTTCATCGACTGCACGCCCTTTTCTTTCAAATCGAACGCCTCCGCGTCTGAACGAAGTGGAACGGCCGCTTTATCAAACTTAGCACTCAGGCCACGTCCTCGATCATCCGCACTTCGGATTCTCATAACCAACACGATGATGAGCGCTACGAGCAACAGTCCACTGCCCACGCCAATCAGCGTCCCCAGTACAGGCGTCAGTTGAAACCCATGTTGGGGAGCCGGTACCGGAGCTACGGCATTAGGGGCCACTGAAAAGCTATTAGAATCCTTTTCTGTAAAACTCGTTGTAACGTAAGTATACCTATTGGTTCGGTGCGTTTTTCCTTCTCGGCGGGTTTTACGGTGCTGGCTAACAAATTCACCGGTTCGCTTCTTCCTTTAGCATTCACAGCCCATATGGACAACCCATAGCGTTGCCCAGGTTCCAGCCCTTTGACCAAGAAAACTGGACTCGAATTGCTTTTGTTTGCTAAAGCTTTGGTTCCTTGTGGATCCCATATTTCCACCAGGAAATGCTGCGGTAGGCCATTGTCAGCTCCCATTTCGCACGCCACGTAGACCGAGTCGGTTGTTTGGTTACTAACAGAGCAGTTGGATGGAGGGTCGGGTTTGCCTAAAAGTACCACACCAAAACAACACCATTTACTCTTCGCATCGTGACACTCCTTCCTTCTCAAATTAGCTTAAAATTGGTTGATTTCGGTGCTTGATGAGGGTTTTCTCTCTTTTACCTGTGAGGTTGACAATTACGGTACACGGCTCGCGTTGTTCCCCTGCTACGTTTTTCGCAAAACAAGACAAAGTCCCATAATCGCGTTCAGTCATAGGTCGGTAGGAAAGTGTACTCCGGAGCCGGTCCACGACATAATGAGACGCAGGTACGTCAGCGAAATCATGAGTGCCATTAAAAGCCCATCGAAAGGACACGTCATGAGGATACGCCTCCACTTCGCACGATATGGAAATGAGTTCACCCTTAGCTGCACCATAAACAGTCTGTTGCCCACCTTTGCAGACTGGGGCGTCTAACAATGACAAGGAACCCTTTTAGAACCGACCATATTTACACTTAGTTCATTAGTCTAGGGCTTAGTTCAACTATTGCTAGTTTTGGAAATGAGTTCGTTTCAAACTGTCTGTTTCACGCTGATTATCACTACTTTCTGACGGGGTGCCTTCAGATTAACCAACTGCATTATAAAAACGCAAGTAAAATGAGGCTTACAAAGCTCGAGAAAACTTCCGGTTTCATTTGTGCATCGGTTTTGATTGGTGATGTGTTGCATTAAGATATTTGTTCACGACCTTCAATTCCCAGCAATCTCATCATATAATACTCGTAAAACATTTGCAACAATGAAATGCGCTATTTCAAATCACTTGATATAGAATATGATATAGTTGGGCAATGCTCAGAGATTTGAAGGTTGACTATACTACTGTATAAAATTGTCCCCAATTAACGGGAAAGCAAACCCATGCTGGGTCTCGCGATTTTTGGGGTTTAATTTTCGCCCAATTAATGGTGAAAAAGGCAATACGCAACACCATTACTAAAAAAGTTTCACCAATTCTTGAGAAAATTTCCATCATTTCACGAGAAAAGTATACCATTTAATGAAAGAAAACTAACCCCCAATAAATCGCGTGACCCAGGACGGGGTTTTTCTAATCTTAATTTTTTTACAGTACACTTTCATTACCAGGAGGATCAAGCAAAACTGAGTCTTCAAACTCAAAATCCAGAATATTTTCAAAGGAAAATATTTCTTGATAACGTTACTGCATTCTTTCCAAAACTACGGTTTTCATCCTTAGAAGATTTCGTACTTTTAGGGGGCGTTTATTTTGAAATCCATGCAGTAAAATTATATTCCTAGGGATTCCTAAATACTGGAATTGCTAACAGGAGAATAGAATTCGTCAAATATGTAAAGCTAACGAGCACAATTTGTTCTAAATACACGTCACTTTCGTGTCAAATTCAAATAACGCTCCTATACGCATGGAGATCTACTCTGTATTAATTTGTACTCAGTGCTTCGACGCTGCGCATTTTCTGTGTTGGGGGCTAAAGCATAATAAAGCTGAAAATTCAGTTAGATCTAATGCATAAACATTTACTTTTTTGTCCTTGCTATTTCTTTCTTTCCTTGCTTAGAGGAGCAATGCAAAGACATTTTTCGAGTTAAGTTCTTTCTTCAGTGCCAAGACCGATCTCATTCTATAAACCTATATAGCTCAACACCTTCTAGTATATCAAATGAAGCCTGTGACATCTCTGATCTCTCCCCCTTAACTGCCCTACCATGATGTGATAACCCAAGGTTTCGTACAGAACCCTACCCAAACTCAAAGCTATATAAACTCCGTTAACCAACGCAAGCACAGCACTTGAACAACCAACAGTTTTTACGGAAAGAACTGACCAAGCTTCAATACCTGTGCAGGTTTTAATGTAGATTTTAATTACGAATTTAATTCCTTGGAACGGAAGATTGATTAACATATTAAAAATAGAGACTCAACTGAATATTTCCCTACGAGCGTTGTACATAGCTTTACGATTTCAATCAGCAGAACTTCATTACTGCGAAGGTTTCTCGTAAACGACCATGGAGCGCTTACTTGCACTGTGCATACGACTTTATCCGCAGTGTACTCGTAAAAGTAGAATGAGCTACATAACGCGCCCTGAACTAGATACACGAAATTTGTGTGGGCAGTATTTCTAGACAATCCTACCGCATTTAATTCGCACAGCTGCTAAGCAGCTCCTGCAATCGGTGACATCTATTGTTATACCTAGTGCTACATATTTGTCACAAAGATCGTTTTTTTTTTTGGCTCGTTTTTGGTAGGAGTACGCTACTATGTACTGCAATGAACACGGTTTTATATTGGTTTAATGCATAAATTGCTAGCGAATTTCGACTTACATTGTATGTGTAATGCGACGGCATTGCTTTCTCCGTCGCCTTCGTCGTTGCTGGCTACACATGTATATAATCCAGCAGCTTTACGGTCTACTTGCTGCAGCACTAAAGTTTGGTTACTCATGAAGACACCCTGGCTCACGTTATGGTACAACTGCTTCCCCTGTCACAGCGAAAAAAAATATGTAAAAATACACGAAAAAAAATAATAGTATTTGAAATACAATTTGCAACTTACGTTATGCCGCCATAAGATTCGATTAATCCAAGGATGGGCCCTTACATTGCATTCGAAGAACACATCGTTGCCTTCTTTGATGTTATCTGCGACCAGGGAAGCTCCGAGCTCTAAATGAGCTATGGGTACATCTAAAAACGCGCACAAAAAAAGACAACGCCCAAAGTTAAGTAAACCCCCCAGGAGAACAACGAAGGCAAGACAATTAGCTAGCTATCTACAGTATCCCACTCGCTAAATTCTTTTCTCAGAAAACAAATGCGAAAATCCGAAACAAAACACCCATTTGGTGTGTTGCAACGCAGTTCCAGACAGCTTCTCTCATTCACGTTCGGCGAATCTGAACGAGAATAAAATCCCAGACAACGGTTTACTGGGGCACAAGAAAAAGAGAATTAAACGCAACGAAAACCCTTTCAGACCAGTTAGGCCAATACTTTTACACCAGAATGAGCTTTAGGTGGACACATTCCCAAGAAAACTAAATATCTGCACGTGAAAGAGATCAGAAGAGTTTCATAAGCTGATGAAATCGGATATAGCAGATTACAGCTTAACGGGCGCTCTCAATTACATTTTTCTAGAGTGTGACCTTGTTTTGTAACAGTTTTCCAATCTAATACATGAGAGAAGTCGTCTTATCCTCCTTGACCGGATAGCACCGAGTGTTTTCGTCACGAAGAAAGTCTAGTATATTTGGCAAATGCTTCCAACGGGAAGTATAGTTAATTATTTAGTCGCTACGACTCGAGTAGGAAACAGGAATCAAATCTTCGATCGAGCTTAGCCTGGAAGAAGGGAAGATTACGTCCCCGAATGCACAATTTTCGTTTTTGCGGTTAAAATCTTTACATGCTTTCTTACATTAAATAAAAACCACAATTCGTCACAACTCACATTGTATATTAAGCTTGCGCGCATCTTCCAGGGCTGCTTGCTGCAGCAATGTGTGCTCTGCTCGGCACACAAGCATTTTCTCTCCATCCTCCAAACTCGGCACGTACGTCAGGGTGCTGCTTGTCACGTTGCCATCCGCTGAAATCTAAGAAAGCACACTCAGTTAGTCAATCACAGCCATTCACGACCTGAGATCGCATTAGCAACCCTTGCACGAAATTCTTTTCATATCCCTCGACACAAATTATTTTGCCTTTTCTGCCCTTTTTGACCAGGAGGCCTAATGACAACTCCATACACACAGACCTGTAATGACCATTACATGATAAACAACCCTAACTAAACAAAAGCAGCAGGACACTACCAGCAGAGGAGGCCAATCCCATGCCCCATGAGATACCATCACATCCTTACTACTTTCCCTTAGAAATAACTAAACAAGACAACCAGTGCTGCTTAGAAAGCATAAAGCTGATTTATATCGTGATGGAACGTCGCATTCCATTAGCGAAGAACGTAGTTAAAGTAACACAAAAATATACAGGGCTACCCCGTTTAACGAACGTATTGTATAGTGAACAACTAATTTAACGAACTCGCGCGTGGGAGAAAACTCACACAACTCGCACAACGAACTCAGCCTCTTGCAACGAACCGCTTAGGGTGATTAAAAGAGTTTTTAAAAATTAGCTGTCGCGTTTCCCTGTCTGCACGCATGCATTACAGGCGAGAACTTGGCTTCCCCACGCCAGTCAATTCCTGAGAAATAGCCTGTTTGCATATCTCTGTTTGATTGCCTATTATTAGTCATTTTTCTTTTTAAGTGGTGCTTAAGCGAATTTACTACGAAATGGAAAGAATTCAAGCTCAAGCAAAAATGTGGGCATCCAAATCTGGTTGAAGCGAACAAATGCTTAGAAGTATTCAACGAAAGTATCCTGCACTTCTCCAGAACCGTATTAAAGAAGAGACAAGAGCAAGCCACGTTCGACGGTTTCTTACAACCAGTGCCGGATATGAAAACCAAAGCTGATATGTAAGAGGCAAAAATATCGAAGATTTATGTAACCTAGAGTGGACTCGAGTGCCACAAATTGGGTAAAACTGATTAATACATGTTTGAAATATATATTTAGGCAGCCAGCATATTTTTAGTATTGTTGTCCGATTTTTAACTCAACCTTTTCGTGTTTCGGTCCGGAATCAGGAACGGATTCAAATGATTTCCATTGAATCTTATGGGAAATTGCGTTTCTTAGAACGAACGCTTCTTACATCGAACGCTGTCCAGGAACGGATTAAGCTCGTTTAACGGGGTACCACTATATATGTATCCCTGTTAAAACGGGTTGTTCAAGAAATTCCCTCTTTCAAAGAAAATTAATTGCTGTGTGTTACGAACGGGTCTACCCATTGCCACCTTTTCAACATATCTGTTTCTTCGATATATCTAACAATGAAGCGAGCTTAAATGGCTTTGATCCAGGAGGTCAAAGCAATTAATTGTTGGCCTATACTGATGTTTATGTAAGAAAAAAAGCTCAACATTTTATTTGGAATGCGGTCACAGTTGAGTAAATTTCCAAGAACACATTTGAAAGTCAGAATTTGACGTGTGTTTTTACACATAGAACTCTGATTTGCCCATTTATATTACGGAAACTATTTACTATTTTTTTTTCCATTTCTCAGACGCACTTAGCATTTCGTTTTGATTTTACGAACCGTCCAGTCTATTAACTACCTTTCCATCCCCATCGGTGACCAAAACCGATGTCTTACTGCTTATAAACTCGCCATCTGGCAAACATGCATGGAAGTTAATTAACATACTTAAAGAAAAATCATCACAGACGCTTTAAGGCCTTTGTTATTGTCAACGGAGAAACAAGTTTGGTATGCTTACTAATAAAGTCTTTTCTAATACGCCACACGTGTAAGCGCATACCTAGCAGCACGCGAGGATGGTTGGCAAACATATCTTATAACAAAGGAGGATTAATATTCACAGTATTTTTTTGTTACTGAATGGTTAGCAATACAACAACCACAGTGTTTCCTTAGTCTGCCTTAAAATTGTTTTATTTCTTGTTGACTAGCGTGACGTGCCATGAACGAATTCAATTACAGTTAACATTAAAGAAAATATAATGAAAATAAATTAATTTAACTGGAGCAAATAGATTATAGAAAATGTTGCCCGATCTCAGGCCAACAGTGAATTTTCTTGCCGTTTCCGTTTGTGTGCGACGTAGGATATTGCGACACGAATTCGTCAAGGAATGTTTGGCTCGAGTCGAACGTGTACTCTACTGGTTTGGGGATTATTAGCTATCCTTTAGAAAAACCTCACTTTTCTTTCTTTGTTAAACCCAAAAGCCCATATGCAATGCTTACCGACTGCCGTGAAGATTGTAATCGCGTGCTGCCTTTCCACCAAGTTATGAGGGCGGGTGGTCGAGCTCCCGTTGCTACGCATACAAATTCGTATTTACGGTCAGCAGAGAGTGGCCGATTGTCGCCCAACATTCGCACTTCCAAAGGCCGCACTATAAAAACAAACCAGTGGAGAAAATATCATAAAAAATCCAGAGAGGGATACCACATTAGCATAGGTCTATAGGTTTCCTCTTTGGAATAGATAGCACCATCGTTTGGTCATCCATCAAACGCGAAAAAGGGGGCGAAAAAAGGCCCCCAAGAAAAGATACTTGAATTCTTGTCTTTTTTTAGCATAAGCATGGAGGTCTCTTTCTCTCTTTCCTTCGGTAGCAATCATGAGTGAGTTGATGGATGTCCAAAGAAAGGAATGACTGAAACACTGGAAGCTTCCAACAACTCGAGGAACATTCCATATTCATTAAGGGCGGAGCCCCCACATGAGGCCGCATCCCACCCCAAATCGAAGGCCCTTGCAGAAAAAAAACTTTCCAAAGTTATCCTAACTGAGATATATAAATCGCAAAACGAAATGGAAATGAAATAACAAATAGAGAGAAAAAAATAAACTAGAAAATATAAAACGAATCTTTTATGTTTTATGTTTCACTCTACCTGCGTTAGCTCCTACGCCCTTGTGTATTGCCAGCTTTTGATTTTTTACCGCAGTTATGTATTCTTGATCAATAAATTGAAAACCGACGATTACTTTTTTCTACTGAGCGGGTCGATCCCTCGTTTTTTTGTCGATTTTATTATTACATTTTTACTCCTTTGCTCGTGATAAAAGGCAAGTTTTTGCTGACGTCCGGCCTTTGCAAAGACATGCATAAAAGATGCGGATAAATGTTCAAAAGAATGATTTTTTGTGTGTGACGGTAATTAAGACACCTAATCGATTCAGGTGCGCTTGAGAGAAATGTGATTGTGAAATAGGTAAAATGAAGATCGTGGTGCAAAAAAAAGCAGAAATATCTGAAAGTCACTTAATTTTCAAGTATTTCTTTCCTTATCTGCATTGCAACAGAATGCTCGGCAAACGTGCCTTAATATATTTAATCGTGTTACATGAACTTATGTTCTACTACAAAAGCTTGATATTCACCAGTTTAGTCGTTACACCAACTAATGATAAAATAAATTCATTGAACAGCAAGAGCTTGATAGAGTTCAGTACAGTTGGACTCGGTTTTGAAGGGCATGAAATGATCAGATATCTTAAACTCAATTTGGCTAGGATTATTATTGAATGGCGAAGTTTTTTTCTTAATATTGGCAAACAACATTAATAAGAATCGTTTCCTATAGTTAAAAAGGGCGACAAATTTGTAAAAGCATGAAAAAATTAAAATTTTATCGCTAATTCGTGCTTGAAAATTTTCTGTGAAATATCATTCTTAATTCTTTCTTCATATTTTGGAGAAGACAAAGTGAGGCAAGTGCTATTTTCCCACGATTACGGATATAATTTCTTTGCGAAAGGATTACGTATTTTTGCTGTAGCTGCCTGACAAAGCAACCTGCTCCTTGCGTGTACCGTTTTAGTGAAGCAGATGCACACGAAGTCGGATTTCGTTCTTTGGTCCATTTTTGTGAACTCGAATTGTTCTGCTTAGACATCCGTTTCGAATTTATCTCCTCAATCTCACCCACATAAGAACGCGAAACTCAAATGTATTCTCGCCCTCACGACGAATCGCGTGCTGTGGACAGGTCGATTTTCAATGCTTTTTTTAACCTCTTAAACTCTCTTTTCAGGTGGTAGTCCCCAGTTTTGCTTGCAAGTTCGCGTTACAAAAACGCTTCACCGACTTTTTTTACCGGCCTGTTGCCTCTATGAGTGGCTGTTCCCTAAGGATTGTTGTTGGAACAGTGAAAGATCTTAACCCTGAAGTGTCCAACCAAAAGTTAACGCTCAAGCTGTAGGTAAACTCAAGCTAGGGACTTCTTCAAGATGGCACAGTCCTGTACTGACACTTCAAATTCTTTTGAAAATAGAGAATGTTTGTCTAAGACTTGGAGGAAGAAACGGTGTACTTTTAAGAAAGGCTCTGGAAGTTTCCAAGACTCGAAGGGACGCTTCTTTTCTACAGGCAGCATCTTAATCCCCTCTATATGGTAACTGATACATCAACGTTGAACAAATAATGACAGTTCCATAGTCAAAATACAGTATTTCAACAAAAACCTGTACCTGCGGTTGCTGTTCTGGCGCACGACATTAAAAAGTGCACAAGGACATTACTACATACGAGACTAAGTTATTTAGACCTAATAACAAGAAAGGAAAGATAATAAGATACTACTGCAATTTGGCTTGTAGTTATAGAAACGTCCCCAAGCAATCTAATAGGCAGAAATTCCAGAGTAAACAATAATTTCTGCTTTGGGCCGCTGGAAGAAATGTACTTTACTGAGACGAAAAAGATAGTTGAGATAAAATATGAGGGGAAGACACGTGAAGATTTATAAGGCAAGACAAGCACAGGTACAAGGGAAATGTTCGGAATAATATATCAAACCAAATGTAGTTGCAGTGTACTGAAACGCTTGAAAACAAATACAAAGATTCCAATCTCTTTACAATTCCAGCTTGAACTTCTCATTGACTTTAGATCGCTGTAATTTTAAAACAGACAATCAGGTAAAATTGAGAAACTAATGAGGAACAGACAATCGGGTAAAATTATTACCTTACTAATGTTTGGCACCTAACGTAAAGTACTTTTTTGGCCTTTATGCCTTCACTTTACGATGTAAACACCATCTTAAACAGAAACGAACGAATCATATTTTTGCAAACGAAATCAATCAGAGAGAACAACAGTATGTACTTTTTTCCTACAAAAAATTATTAACTTTTCGTTCCGAAAAATTGGCTAAAGCTTACATTTTCATCGTATAACGAACCTTGACTTTTCACAATTAAAAGACTCCATTTATTAAAATGACAAGAATCAGATTGCTCCTGCCCGCATTTTGTGCTCGAAGCTTAGTCTCGATAAGTTTTAAGCAGAGATGTGAAATCCAAAGATTCGAATACTGGTAAAATTTAAATAAAAAGAGAACTGGTCACAGAAAGTTAATTCTTACATATTTAATAGAGAAAGTTCACAAAACCGATACGAACGAAGTTGATAAAAAACAATGGAAGTTCAAAGTGCAATTGCAAGAAAAGTTACGACTGTTTGTAAAAAAAAGTTTAGTACAAATAATTGAAATGTAAAAGTTACAGCTAAGCCTCTATTTTTCTTATTCCATGTATTAAATTATAACACTCTCCTGTCGCACTAGACATGTGTATCTGATTTTAACATTTCTTTGACTTGCCAACTACCCTTCAGTCCTGACTGGTGGACAAATTCGGAGCGCTATTGCACGAGATTTCTAGTACAATATTAATATATTATTATAAATTCAAGTGATAGGTCTGACGAAGAAAAACTTTCTTAGATTAAGACTAAGAAATACTTCTTTCCGAACGAAGCGTCTGTGTATAAGGCCTTTGGCAACAATTATGATAAATTTGGTTAATAATCCCTAATCAATATTCGCAAGTCGGATGTTCCTAAAATGGAAGTTTCTTAATAGAAATATGCCTGTGTAAGCATAAGCAGGAAAGCTAAGAATAAATAATAATACAGGGAGATTGCCTTCCTAAACAGAACAAAGCGCTACATTTAGAGTTTCTGAGTCAAACTCCAGCGAGCTGTCAAGAGGGATATTACTCATGCAATTAAGAAAGTCAATGATATTAGCTGGGAAGTGCCACGCCCCGCGAGGACGTCTGTCTCTGTCAACAGTTGGAACGTGAATATCCGCCTAATCAGACTTAAAGTCATCATCTGCTTAGATACCGTCATTGCTAATCAGACATGATTGCTACCCCAGGCAGAGGAAGACATCAGAAGACGAACCAACGTAAACAACAATACATGAAACGGCATCATTTCTGCTCCCTCTCAAGTACGTGTACAAGTACTGTACTCGTAACTCCACGCTTTCGCCGTGTGTAAAACTCGTATCCAGTCTTAGGAGCTTACGACCCACTACTGTAAAAAAATAAAGGGTTTAAGACCCTCAACTCACGAAGCATGTCCAGCGTAACTACGGCTGACGTTGGGACACTGATGTTGTTGTTGGAAGCTTGGCAGGTCAAAGTGGCTCCCGCATCGGCTCTCGAAAGGCTCGGAATTCTTAACGTATTGCGAACCACGCCGCTAACGATGCTCTCGGCCGTCGCATCCAGCAAACGATTCTCCCGCCACCAGGTCACTTTGGCTAAAGGTCGGCCTATATTTTATAAAAAGAGAAACCAAGAGCAATAAAGCGATAAAGATAGAGAGCGACCCGAGTCAGCAGCACATTAAAGCGTTATAAACACAGGAGCTCTATGAGGCGTGCTCACCGTGGAAGAAAACCGACCAAAAAGACACGCTTATATGCTTCTACAAGGACGTCCAACAACTACGGCACCCAATTCCGGTACATTAACTGCATCAGTTGACATTTTCTCCGTGAAGATTATATTAGAGAGAGAAGAGGACGAAAATGTCTGCTCCTCCCCACCCCCAATCTTCGCTGAACATCTTTCCGTGCTCTTGACACGTACAGTGCAGAGCCAGTACCGTTTCAGCAAAAAAATCTTTCCCGGAAATAAAAACGCAACTTCGTCATAAAAATGGGTCGCCTACCTCCGCTAGATTCGCAAGTTATCGTTAGCCCTTGGCCTTCGTTATATGGACCCACGGTTGATGATCGTACTTCGGCGCCATTTTCGTCTAACACGATGGGTGGCTGGGGCGGCACTAAAATGTAGAAAGGAAGCAATAAAATATTAAAAGAAATTCGTAACGTGCCTTAGAACGGTACAGCACATTATTTTGGGACGGTATATTAACAAAATAGCACACTACAGTACCATATTTTTATAGACTATGACATTACGAAACTCGTAGCATATGAAGACGAGTAGAAACCGCCGGATGTCAAGGAGTTTATCATCTGCCCGTGTCAAAGATCTTGAAAAATAGTTAAGTATTTTAGAGGAGAACCGAAAAATGCTCTTCGGGCCCTACAAGCAGGCATATTTGAAAGGTTTGAGACCGTAATTCAAAAATAGGCTTAAGTGCTGGCGGATGGTATGTCCCATATGGTGCTCCATAAAGTCAATTTATTTCCCGCCTTGCAGCCGCTATATGCGCTCAGGGATCCGGTGACTGTGTTATGTCATTCGTTTAGCATATCCTGTCCTGTCACTGTCATCCGACGTCTCTTTAACTTGTATCTCCATCTCCACTTACTCGAGAATATAGGCCGACTAAAAACAGTCTCACCTTCTGTAGGTTTTTTAATTTGTGGTTGGGAACGAAGCAGAATATAATTCCGAATTTTTCAAAAATACATAAAACCTTTCTGCTCGAAACAGAAAGCGAAATATAGTTTCTGGAGTGAACTGGAACGAAGAATGTGTCCAAGGCATAAACAGCTCACGGTAGCGTACTATATCATGCTGAGTTTCAAAACAATGTAGCCATGCAATTGTTTGAGCTCGTTGCTTCAAGCTCGTAATTGCAACCTGCAGGAGGAACCTCAGAGATTGCATCAACATCATTAAGAACGAAAATAACACTTGATTGTTCACGGCAAGAGAACGACAAAGAAACAGTTGAAAGGTTCAAAAGCTGGACAGCGGCAAGTACACAAGTTTCAAAGGTCGTGATCTATGGATGAGATATTAATAAAACAGCATTGCATGGTATTAAACAAAGAGAATCCAGCGAGATTGCCTCAATTTCTAACTACCGTGCAATGCTGCCCATAATAAAATCCAGAGTCTGCATCAATAAAATGCAGGACATGTGACTGTTACGAGACTTGGACACTTGAGTCTACGGTAACTTTTTCAACAGGATTATCAGCGAGAACTGCTCAAATAGTGCACCATCAAACATTCTTCTAATGATGACTCAGAGTCAAGAAAACGCAAGTTCCGAGAAAGCGGTGAGTTAGAAGTTCAAAAGAAGTACAAAAACTTTGATAATTGAGACATTGACACGTGATCGGCAACACAAGCCAGCAGAAACGCCAATTAAGCTACCGAACAGCGAATGGTGTAAACGGCAAATAGCAAGTTCTACCATGAACAGGCCGTTTTGGCGCGAAATGGACAAAGGAAATCAGCGGTAAAAGGAGGGTTACTTCTTTGATCTTCAGACACAAGAAAAACAACAAAAAAAGGCAAAAACAGTAGACTACTCTTTCCTAAGCCATTTCACGCTATCTCTGTCAATTGTCGATACAGCCTGCGAGAGCATAGCCTGGGAAATGGCTGATTGGTGTCTATATGGGGAGGACTATGCCGGCAGTTCTTTCGCTAAGAAAAACCGTCAATTTTGGATTTCAGGGGAAGAACTTCCAAGCCGCAATTTTGTCGTAGCTCTATATATAAGTTCATTGATAATGTTATCAGTTGTCCCTTTCCATTGTAGCGAAAGCAAGTGTTGTCTTGTGTTTGCGGAAGCGGAAACTTCCAGTGCAGGCAACTGAGGACTCTTAATGGCGCTTCCGTGTTACGCCTAGTTGATCATCTTTTCTTCCCCACTTTCTGCGTCTTTCTGTCCCTTCTCACAACCCCTCACAAATTTCTGCTTTATATTCCAGACTTTCCGATCTAGCACGTGACAAGGAATGAGCTTGGAAAATTCCAATAATTTCACTCTCTGTGTGTCAGCAGAAAACCAGACACCAAACCAGCGCCACTGCCATGTAAGAATGCATAGAAACCTACCGAGTGGCCCATGCAACTTTTGTCAAGCTTTCTCTCGCTGCTGGCTAGCTTTAATGCTATAACTCAACACGTTAAGTGGACGCGGGACGCTCTTGAACAGTACAGTACTGTACATCCGACAATGGTTAATGTTTCAGATGATGAAGTCATCGAATCCCAGCGCAGGGATTTCCGGCAAGAACCCCTCATTCTGGTTTGCGAACATTGACACTATTCTATACAAAGCACGGAATACATATATCATTGCATCCCCTGAAAATCTTCTGACCCCTCTCCATTAGTGTTCAAAAACCCCAGACCGCATTAAGTGCTACCATTTCCTGTGTTATTATAATTCCATAACAATGACTTATTTCTTCTATATAATGGGCTATGTGCGTAACTTGTAATGTTCAGTCATTTTAAATCGCTCACGTGCTACTTTTGGACACTAGCCACGTACCATACTCACTCAACCATTGCTTCGAAACGAGTTATCCTCCATTTTAATACATGTTACTCGCATGTAAAAGTTACTCGCAAAAAAAGGTTAAATATACTGAATGATAAAATGAGCTATCCTTACAGGAATGTTCACTACCATGAAATGTATTGCTGGACAATTACACTGCAACTAAAACTTTGCAAAATATATTTTTCCTGTGGTGCTAATCTTCATCGTTAAAACATTGGCACCGCGTGTATAAAATACTGAAACTGGACCACAGCGCAGTAGTGTAACGAAGTCTGGAACACGCGAGGACTTTTTTTTTAAGGTTCAAGACTGAATTCGACACAGACGAAATTCACTTCTTTATAAAGCTTTCATAAAATGAAACATATGTGCAATAGTTTGTAATAATTTACAGATCACACCACAAACCGCAACATCAAGCTTGCCGTGACTACGTCGCTCAACTTAATATAATTTTCAATTCCTATAGAACTCAGTGCGCTTAGCGCCACAGGAAATGAAAACTGTCGAATCACCAGGGCGATAAATAGTGCTTTCAAAATGCGAGTAAAGCTAAGAAATGGTCCGAAGGTGTAAGTACTAAATGAATGAATTCTGTTTGAAAAGGAATCGAAATCTCCGAAACTTTCTATTTGACCCGTGACTTATGAGCAACGTATCGGCCAGCGAATGTGAGTCATCGTCCACAGCGAATTTCCATTAGCTACGCTCTAAGCTCGGAACATTGAAAAGTCGCTCAGCTGGGGAGGGGTATGGGGGGGCTCGGTGAGCATCGATGTCGGTACTGATCTCTTCCCAACCCTCGGCTTAACTTTTCTCTGATAACGCGCTATCGAATCACGACACAAGAATTATGACTTTCCCCGATTCTTCGCGCTTGACTTTTACGTTGGCCCTGTTTCACTTCACACGTTTTGCATCACAAAGATTGAACACGTTCATGCTTGAAACTGACAAGTAAGCCTACAAAAGGATGCTGTACTTTGGCTGCACATTTAATTAAAACTTGCTTAACTCCCCAGAAACTTGTCCTTGCGCCTTAGTGAGCTCTCTAGTGACACTTCTGAACTGTCCTTTTGCGTTCTTCAAGTGTATCGAAGAGTTTCATAAAGAACTGAGTGGGGGGCGTAACTGAATTAATACAATCCGGGCAGATGGTCTTGCCCAGTATCAACGCCCCAATTCGGTCCAGTATAACAACGCCCCCAAGGCCCAGACAAAAAAAAAATGGAAATATTTGGGGGGAGCATTTAGGAGATGATGGCCATTGCTGAGTTAGGAAAACTGGAGGAAAGCTCTTGGCATTCTTTGTGGTAACTAACCGCTGACCAGGCAAGTATTTAACACATATAACCCATCCTACTCTTTGTCTTTGGCAACCAAAAGTAAACCTGGAAAGTTCCCCGTCCGGAATAAATTACTGGGGCTCCCTGGCTCTTGATGAAGTCCTTTGCCGAGCCCTCCTTCGGCTTTCCATCCACAAGAAGATCTCCGCAGTTAGGAGTATTATACAATTTGCTAATGACAGGGTGTCTTAGAGGAGGGAGATGGTAGCCGACTTACCCACAACCGTCAAATTGACTCGGGCGTTTCGCGTTGGCGACATTTTGAAATCGACCCGACACCGGTACAAGGCTTCGTCTTCTAATCGCACGTGGTCAATGCTGAGGCGAGCAGGATCCGCCGCAGGGCGCAGAAATGATCTGCCCCCCAGGGTCGCCTCATCGGCCCAGTGTCTGGCTTCCTGCAACGGACGCCCTCTCGCGTCCAAACTAAAGGAGAAAAAACAGCAATTAATCCTTTTTTGGCGCTGTCCTTTTTTAAATAATTTATTGCTGCATTAATTCTTTAATTACTTAATCATTAGGAACTGTGTTAGACTGAGCAAATCAGTCACTTCGAGCAGTTAATAGTCAGAGTAAATTAGTTACATAAATAACTCTAACAATGGTACTTTTCTGTCATACCCCCCTTCGATTTCTAGTTTTCGCATCCTAACCTAATCAAACCTAACCTAACCTAATTAAAACTAACTTAACCTAACCTAAATAAACATAAAATATAACACAAATTTAACTTGTTTTAACAAATTTTAAGACATTTAATAGCCCCGTAGGCAAACCATAGGGAAATACATGCAAAAGATAGGCCAGTTTAGTTGGGTTTATTTAGGTTAGGTCAATCTGGTCAGGTTAGGTTAGGCCCAGATTATGTTTAGGTGTGTTTGATTGCAAGTTTAATAAAGTTTTTACATAGAGGAAGCGCTTCGAAACGAGCAAATCGAGGGGTCGTATAACAGAAAATTACCCAAATCATCAATGGGAAACATGTGCACGATAATTGAAGTTTACACAATGCACCAAAGTTAACAGATTTAATTCGAATAAAAATATTATAAAATACCAGTTAAGTAGTATTCAATTCAATTAAAACAAAAATGTGCGAGATTCCTAAAAGAAATATTTACGTAAGTTCCAGCTTTCAATTTATAGGGACTAACAGTGCATGCATAAAAAGGGAATAAAATTTAAAAACTAATAGACAGCGTAGAAAAGATTCATGGCAAAGGGTTTGGCAACTGTGAAGAATGTCACACGGCGAAAGAAATTTGCATGTCTTTTACCCTGACTTGACAAAAAAAAAAATCCATCTGAGATCAGTAATCAAGTCAAAAGCTGTAGGAGGCCCATACTGAATACACTTTTCTAAGCTGCATTGGCCATTTTCACACCACAAGGAGGCCATTCGATCAGTGAAAAGCGAAGGGAACGGTTTATGAAGGATTCCCAAGATCCCACGACCCCGGAACGAATGGTTCCGACGTCAAAGGGTTGACGTTATGGTGACCTGCTTTACCCCCGCATCACTAACAAATCACACAAAATTCGGACGCATATTTACATAATCGGTCCCAAACCTCCCTTTAGCCAGGTTGGAGCTTACAGCCGTGACGAATTTGTTGGGCTTTTCAGGATCTGAGTCTTGGACCCCGGCGAGCCGGGTTCGTTAAAAGGCCCGTACCCCATCCTTTCCCTTTCTTTTGGTCTACATTATATACGATAGTGAAAACAAGTTCATATCAATGACAGATTTTCACGCCACGTGGAGACTAACAAAATATTTTTACCCTCTTTAAGCTCATTCCGGGTGCCTGAGTAGATAATGTTATTGACTCTGGGATAAGATAAACACGAGCATAATTCGTTGAATCCCCAGCGAAGCATTAACCTTGTTGCTTTTTGTCGCATTGGGGGGTAGAACAAGGGGGTAAGGAATTTTCTCATTATTCATAACATTCCTAACGCAACTCAAAATACGAAAAAAGGGTTATGAATATTTCCTCTTCTACGACGTTTAAAATGCGCAGTAATGCAAACCCTCACTAAACCCTTTCTCTGACGTCAGTCGACAGAAAAATATCTGGGCCCTTGTTTTTAACATCTTCGCCAACCGATGAACATTTTTCACCACCGTGTCGTCCTTTACTTCCGTATATCCGTCTGATTTTTTTTTTAAGTTAAACACTCGAGTTAAAAGCGATACTGGCAGCAACGAAAGCTTAAAGCGGAGAGCGTAAGTCACATAATTTTCTTTAAAGTACTACCAGTAAACCATAGGAATAGTTAAAGACGAGACAGAATATCGCAAGGACAAGTGTTTTACTTCTTGCGCCTCATCGTTACCGTTATTGTGTGCAAGTACCGTCGAAAACCAGTTTAAAACAGAAATAACGACAAGTTGCTCAGTAAGTTACGACGAAGCCTTGCACGCTTCGATGCGGTAAATAGTGTCATAACGTCCTGGACAGTCTACTAAATCGAACAAAATTTGTCAACTCGTGGAAGTTACCCCATGGGGTCGTGACGTCACTGGGATGCAGAACTTCGCAACAGCCAGAAAATTCTTCATTCGGGTGCTGCTAACAATGAAGTTTGAAAAAGTTGGTATCTCTTGACGTCAGGAATCGCATAAGGAAGTTTTTTTTCTCATTCCTTGGCCTTTTATAAGGAAAATAAGGAAGAATTCCAGCCCACGCTTCTGGTGTGCACAATAGAACTAGCACAGGGGACGATTCAGCGTAACACGTAAACCCAATAAAGGCATTCTGCTAATGAAATTGGGATGGGATGATTCGCACCCAAAGAAAAAAAAGAGGTGGCGGTGCTGGTGTTAGGGTTCCGGACATAACTGCGGTCACGTGACAGCCGTTAACAGCTCCTTCAGCAAAAGTCTGTGTCCACTTTTGGGCCCTTCCATCCAAACACGCTCCAAGTTTTCCGTCACAGAAAGCTTTCTGCACCACTTCCCAGTATTGGGAGAGAGGTTTGGTCTTTCGCCCAAGACAACCAACCCTCTCCTTACCCCCTCACCAAAATATGTTTGCTTACTAGGCAATATAAACGCTAACGTCTTTGGGGGGTGGGGGAAGAGAAAAGTTTTTCAGCTACAATATTGCTGCCGTTCTTTCGATGTTACTGTAGTGCTAACGTTTTCTTATTTTTCTTTTTTTTTCTGAAAAATGGGCGCTAAAAGGCTAAGATAAAGCGGCGAGGATGCGCCGGTTTAAGAGTGATAACAAATTGCTGTTGCTTGCTGTTGGCATCGATTTCTATTCCCAGACGAAAAGGGTGATTTTTTTTTAAATTTCGTGACAGAAAAATCCTGGCGAGCACGGTAATTCGATTGTTGGAAAGGGATGGACTCCAATACCATGTTAAACAAGACAAGGGGGAAAATAAAAAGAGAGGAGCTAATGTTTTATGTTAAGTTCTATTTACGGGACAGAGACGGCCAAACTTACACGAGAACGGGTAGTTATAAAGTCTTTAGGAAGAAACTTTGAAGTTTCAGAAGGAAAAGAACCAAAAAAGGTTTGAAAGCTAAAAGGGCGTGGAAGAAGAAATACCGGCAGACATTTTTGTCGAGTCAACCTAACTTCGCCCCTCCCTGCATCCTTCCTTCCTTCCTTAACCCGGTGCTTTCTTTATTTACGAGTTGCCAAGACTCTAGGCAAGGAAACCCCTCTGCATGAGGGCAATCCGTTCTTTTCTCCTTCAAAGCTTGTCATAATTCTTGAGGCAAATTTGGAATAAAAAGTCAAATTTCACAGTTGCCCGATCTTGTCGAAGTTCACAAGCCACGTGAAGTAAGTGAAAAGATAAGATTTAAGCAAAATTCTGTACCATAGAAAAGTTACAAAAAGTGAGTTTCATGTAAGGCAAGACATAATAATCTAAAAAAATGTAGAAATTTCAAGAAAATGTTGAACAAATTAAAAGTAAAAATCAAAACAAAAGGCGTTAAAAAGAAAACAAACATGTCGAAGCCATATGCTGCTACATGCTGCTACAAGATCACTGCATCAGATTTAGTTGGCTACAAAAATATGCAATTTACGCGACAAAGGCACTAAAAATTATTATATAGTGGGAATGTGTGCGTAAGTTGTATTGGAAATTGATCAAAATTTCTTCAGGACTTTTTGACATTCAGATGAATGAAGTTTACGACTTAATCGTTTCTTCGTGAAATGTGAAACTTGCTGTGACTGAAAATGATTTCATTGCTAATGTTCGTACCATTTACTCGTGGCGCAAGAATTCGTTTTGATATTCGAACTTCAGTTTCGAAGCCGCGAAAAGTAGCATCAGGAATGGGTCAACATGCCAAGTTTCTAACAATATTTTGAATGTCAGGTCCAAAACTTGTGAAGTGATGTCATTTTCGTCATTCTTTTTACGTAGACTACATTTCGAAAATCGGGGGACTAGGTACAGAAAGTATTTCTGTTTTTCCTTTCTTTCTTTATACGGTGAAAAGCAAATTGGAACCGATAAGCACTTTTCTCAAAATCAACCGACAGTACACTATAAAAATTTATCTAGTAATTCTCTTCTGTACTCAAGATGAACGTGTACTCTAGATCACGTTACTTGATGTTTTCAGTAACTTAAAAACGGGCGAAATATTGACTTCATTTATATAAATTTTATCAGTAATTTTGTAAAAAAATGCTGATCGTTCGCAAGATATATTACTAAGCTAAAATTTTACTGTCAGAATATTTTGGCGATATGCTGAAAAGTTTTACGCAAATCATTCCCTACAATTCTCCATGTTATTCGTCTACGCGAGGGACGTATAGCGGGGCTTTGAGACCAGAATTTGATAGCTACAACTTTGGTTATTTGGTATAAAATTTAATTAATCCCAAAGTATATGCAATCCCAGGGAATTACACAGTATGTCAAAATGGCCGTTTCGAAATTCCAACCCTTACAGCGATTTTTTTCTTGGAAGTTTGATCGTAAGTAAAATTTCACATAACACAGACGCATCCCTTGGGGGGGGGGGGGTAAGTACTCGCCTTCTTGGCTCTCCCAAAGTTATGGAATGCTCCAGAGAACAATAAAATATTCTCCTTTTCTACCCGAAACGGTCATTTGGCACGGCGTGCATTTCGCGAATCGTATGTTACAGCGGTTTTCCAAAATGCTTTTTCATTGGTTGGTTTCATTTCGCTTACTGACGCATTCGTATTAGCAAATCTTCCATCTTTTTCTTCGTCTCTCTATTTTTCGTACTTCCAGCTGCCTTTTTTTCGCATTTGATGATCAATATTATTCGTGCCGAAAATACCTCTTGCCAATATACATTCCCAGTCATAACTATTTAGCCTCATCTATTTTTTTCTTTTTTAAAAAAATTTTTGTTCACAAGAGTTTCTACGAGTGGTACCATGACCAAAACACACGTTTTCGATGGAAAATAAAATGGTAAAATGATCCTTTTTCCCGTTTTATCAGGTGTGAAAATCAGAAGATGTTGTCTCCAAACTCAAGTTTCCCCTCACAGATGTGGGACATGGGCCTAACAAGGTCGCTAAAGATGTTTTGGTGTAGTGACAAGTGTGAAATTTTTGCAGCTGGAAGTCAAACTAAACACGTTAGATCCAAATGCTTTCCAATTTTCTAGAATTTTCCTTATTCTCTTTCTTTCGGTGACGTTTTCTCCCCGAATAGGCCATTTTTTGTGGCTGCCAAGAATCGAAACAGGCCCCTGAAGAAAACTCCATTGGAAAACCCCCCCGAAGTCTATTCTTCTCCGTTGTTAAAGGGGACAACCAAGGGTAAGATCGCAGGCGTGAAACGACAGAAAGAAGAAAAAGCGAGAGTTTGGGAAGGGTAATAGCATAAATCAGCGAAACAAGGTGATTGCAAATTTAATTTTGAAACGAGCTAAACGCTACTGATTTCCATGATTACCCAACCAAGCACGTCAAGAGTAATTTCCTTCCCCCTTCTTCCGTCTTTTCCTAGACTCAGGCGTACGTAAAAAAGGGAATATATGTCCCGAGTTAAAAAAAAAAAAAAAGAATTTTAAATGGGAGAAAAATGGCCTCCTAGTGCTCTATAAGCTTGCATTGGCCTTCCGCTAGTTTCAAAGGTCAATCGGTTCACCATAGATGGACAATCGGAACCATACTCAATGCAAAGTCATAACAAGCGGGTCAAAAAGCTACGGAATTTTTTAGGAATATCGAACGAAAAAAGGAAGAGATTTCACGCTGCGATGTGAGCTTTGCCCGTACAAGAATTTATATTTCCTTTCCCTCTAACGTAAAAAGCACATAAAAATGCATAAAATACAATTACCCCTGTACGTGAAACTCTCCTAGGGTTCCTTTTCCATTCATCGGTGATTTTAAGGCGGATTCTAAAAACTTTACGCGCTTTTTAAAGCAAGTCAGCATTCAGTACAGTCATGCGACAGGTTCCGGGCGCGTTAATGTGTGCTAAAAAGAAGACTAGGGTTGGAAGATCTCTCGATTTGATAGTTTCGAAGATCGTAATCATGTAAGGTCTTTCAGGAAACTCAGGATCTGATTGTAAAAGTTGTCTAGATTGTGTTAAGTTCTAGAGTGCGTAGCGTCGAGAATAGTGTGACTAAATATGTGGCATATATGGTGATAAGTGCGAGTTATAACCAGATTTTTGGTGAATTTGAAATGATAATATACGGTACTCTTACCTGTAAATCGGCATTCCAATGCCATCACGATACCACAAGACCAAGAGAATACGGTCCTCAGGAAATGGAGGGTTCAAGTTACATGGCAGGTCGGCCACACCGCCCAGAACGGCCATCACTTGGATTAAAGGTCCTAGAAAGACATAAAAAGCAATGACACAATTAGTACCAACAAAAGATCACGAGCAATATCAAGAGATAAAATAACCGAAATGTGTTACGTAAAATGTCACAAAAGTTGTCATAGAATCACAATTTTCGGAGACAAGATGAAATTTTTCCTTGCGACATTTAGCATTTTAAAGTTCTAACACGGCAAATCTAGGCCACATGCATATCCTGATTGGTCACAAGGTAATTTTTTTGGTGTTAATTTGCATTAATACTGTCTATGTTGAACATAGAAAGCAAAAGTGTTCATGGCACATTCTTTCGTGTTAATGAAACTCAAAAGGCTTTGTCTTTGTAATTTGACAGGCAAGCTTCTGTACTCATTTATTTCAATTTTTATTTTATTTTTTTACAATGCTACTCTTTGAAGGTCTAATGAATTTGATATGCATTATTGGTCGTGCTTAGGAGCTCAAGGTCAGACAACACGACTCTTGACTAGCTTAAAACTACGTTAGCTTCATTTACACGACGGTATTCACTTCCCCATTGCATAAAACGAGGTTCATTTGCAGGTCAAGTAATTTAATACAACGCTTAACTTAATAAACAATCTTATCGTTTTTCGAAGAAGGCTACACGTTTCTTGTGGTATTCACTTCGGGAATGGAATTTAGTGTTACTTTGATAAAGCGTTCAGCATGCACCGACTAAGTGTCACAGCAGCGGCGAAATTCAGCAAAAACCTTGTTACACGTGTATGCCTCTAACAATAAATGCTTAACAAAGTAAAATGGAATTTCTGCTAGGGTTCTCAACACATCCTACGCACACCAAATAGCATAGTTTATCCAGTTTTTCGACTTTATTAACTTAGTGAAGAACAGTACTCACTCACGTAAGTGAATTTCTGGAAATTTCTCCCTAAATGTATACACGGGACTGCCTTTGTCAATATTTCCCGGAATGACCCGAAAGGTTCTCAGCTAAAGCAGGACATGCACTTTCTGTGTAAAAGCTTCTGGCAGTGGCGAGTTGATTCCACCAATATGGGTTTGTCAACGTAATAGTGAAATTCACGAAAGAGCCATGAATACGTTAAAGCAACAAGCAGCGTTCGCAAATTTACAAACGAAGGTCCTCCACTAGTACTACAGTCTCATAGGAACAAACGAAATAAACGTATGTCTTAAAGTAAAACTGAATCTCGGAGGGCAATAAAAAAGTCCTAAATGTATCACAGAATTTCTTTGCTGAACAGTGATACATCCGTGACAAAAATTGACCCTTCAAATAAAAATGAATCTCTGAAAGAAATAAGATTTCCACTCCTTGCGAAAAGGTTCTAGACGCAAATTAGATGGATATCAGCAAAATGTTTCGGAAATTATTAGTTGGCAACATTACTAATAGCAAAGAAACTCACATCACGTTGCGCAAAAATACGACAGTTCAATACTTTAAACGTACATATTTTTGATAGGAGCTATGTCTGGCAGGTTCTCCATTTAGGGATAACCATCAAGACTGGAGTTTAGAATTAAAGTAAAAACCACAAAGGTGCCGACTGCATTTCCTAATAACAACAATAGCACTACTTCTTTCGTCGCTCTTGCTTTCAGAGTTTTATTGCCAGTTAAAAAAGTTCCACTTGTCGTTTCGTCTATAGTATTTTTTTAAAAAATTTGAATTTCGTACGAAAACACCAAACTTCTTAGCCCGAGAATCTCAACAGCGTCAACTTTTTTAAAAACCTTTCAACCTCCATAAATCACCATTCACTTTTTTCTTTTCAATTGCTGTTCAGCAAAGACAAACGAGTTACTTCGCACTACCTTCTTCTCTCTTTTTTTTCTCCTCTTCGTTTCAAAAAAGATTTCGCACCATCATCATGTATCATGTCATCTCTCTCCAAACACACATTCTCCACTTAAAGTCTTCTCTCTTTTAACATCTCCTCCCCTTTAGTACTTGAAGACGGCTCTGCCTTTATTACGCGTCCATAATAAGCAAGCTTTTTAAGTTTTTAAGTCTTTACAAAAGCACTTTCCCTCCTTTTTCTTTACTTCCCCAGCGCACAAACAAAAAAAAGCTCCCTAAATTCTCTGCTTCATTAGAAAATCCCAGAATGCAGCGGCAGGTGCAAAACACTCTGCCTCAGGCTGGCCTTGGACTAGTATGTATGAGCGTTGATGGAGCTCAACTCCTTTCAAGACAGGTGAAAGACAAAAACCTGACAAGAAAAGGCTTCAGGCCCCCCAACCTGCGTTACACTTGAAACCAAGCTATATCTCAAGTCTTTACACGTATAATACCCCCTTGCGACCAAAAACATCCGAGTTTTTAGATACTGGACTCAACGTAGATCTTTGGTAATGTTTCCACACAAAAGGGCCTTCTAGGCTTTGGTCTCTATAGATCCTTCAAAGATACTGTAATACGTTGAGTACGTTGCAGTAACCCGAGTTACGATCTAAGAACAAGTTCTGCATCAGGAAAACGCAAGGTGTTTGTAATGTTTAGCATACCTTTATTCAAGGATTTTTCCAGTTCGTGTTGTTATTTCATTGGCCTGCATCAACAAGCATCGAAAAACGACTTAAAAAAAACTTATAGTAACTCCAAGTTTGTTGAAAAGTTTTGCAAGGTTTTTGTTGAACCTTGTTCCGTCTAATTCCGTAATCGTTTACATCTTTATATGTGTTCTCTCCGCTTTTGATTGTGCATTATTCACTTGCAAAAAGAAAAACGATTAACGATGGAAAACAATGGGGGAACTTATCGTATCTCTCAGTTGTATGCCAAATATCTGAAGGAATTTTCTGATTTGTCGTACTCCTTGTTCGTCTTATCTTTGTTATTATTTAAGCCTTTATTTGTACCCCTGCAAGATTGCTCAGTTCTGTCACCAACTGTCCAATTAATCAACACAAAGATGTATTTAAACTTCTTTGCTACAACAAATTTTGGCTTCCTATTTTGGCGGAGTATGAAAGCTATTTGTTTGAAAAAAAATGTGCTTGGAAGTACAAGAAAACATTACCAGCACTTGAACTGTGAACAAATGCTGCGGAAGACGAAGAAGATGAAGAAGCCCTTGGAACTGGAAGATTATGCTGATACGAAGTTTTACATGTATATAAATCAAGCATTCCTATGCCGCATCATATTTCACCCGGGCATGTACGGCATCCCAAGTTAATTCCCAAAACGAAGACGAAAAAGGGAGAAAGAACTAGGAATATGAATTAAATGACTACAAGTTAGAGAGACGAAATTGAGACGTGAGTCAAAATCCATGAGATGTTCATCATCATAACCGTGGCCTGACCGTCAGCCAAAGAGAAGGGCAGGTATGGCACGACTAGGGGATTTTTGGCTTTGTCATGACCTTGTCAATACTTCTGGCCCGGGATCGGGTCGATCATATAAGCACAATCATCCACACAGACAGCCAGATAGACGAGACAGACACTTCGCTGAGTCGCTTGACGAACGCGAACTGGGGCGAGCACCAAGCTCACTGCGGAATTCTGGCAAAGTTTGGGAGCTTAAGATTGAAAAGGGAAAGAAATAGAATACAACATATGAGGAAACCGCCCATTTCCCACCTATTGATCCACATTGGCAAGCAGAAATCAAGCCAAAACTTAGAAAGCCAAAATAGCGTCAACTCACTTTCCAAGCAATAACTTAGCAATTGACTCCCGGATGTAAGTGAGCAGCCATACTTAAAAAAATCCTTAGGTTTGGTCTTTATCCTCTGTTGTGGAACCCAGATGTAAGAGGCCCGCTAGTAATAGGTAGATACGAGTTGCGTTGGCTGAAACATTTACAGCAAAGTGCTACACCCTGACTTAAGTTACCGGTTTCAATGAATAGTCAAACCTTCGAGAGCCTTCGAGACAGTCGAAAAGACATGACAAAATCTGACAACATATTTCCCCAACTCGGCTTTTCTGCTAGCTATCTCTGTACAACTAATCTACAAGTAAAACATAATTTTTTCTTTTAATCCGGGCTCGACAAAACTTTTAAACGCAACAATCTCCATAAGAGCAAATTCTCCACTTTTTGTGCAGAAAATTTCTCAGTCATGGTAATGTTTTGGAGTTAAGTCCACATCGTTAGTGCCATACACGTGCCCGTTTTCGAAGGAATTATATTTAACAATTCGACGCCGCTAATATACGTGCACCTCACAGGCCTTACACTTATGAAAAGTCATCAAGTTTTACGGCTAAAACTTAACACTGAGAAGTGCATTAACTTGAAGTTCATAATAACATGGGACATCTTAGTAGCAGTAAAGCACGCCCGCAGTACCTTATTTTTATAAACAGAATAACTATTTGTTACGTATAATTAACTGCGTTCACTGCTTAAAAAAGTTTTGATGTAATGCAGTTTCCGTCTCTACCGCAGTCCCCTCCTCTTAATATTATGGAGATCACAGTAAGCCCCGCTTTCACGAACACATCAGGGGAAAAGGGAGGTGTTGATACACTCGTCAAGATTTTCATCCTCTGTTGTTTGGTTCCTTAAAGCTTCGCAGCGACGTATTCCATTTCTTTTCTTTTCCTCGGCTCATTGAATTCGGAATAAGGAATGAAAAAGACAACAGTACCGGAAATTGAGACACCAAGCAGAGAATTAAGAACAGTGGATAAACAGGAACACAACCTTTGCGGGGCTTTATGAACAATTTAGAAGCAATCTAACAAATGAAATTTACCGCATTCTTGCGACAAGCTAAAAAAAAAAAAAAAAAAAAATCTCCCTCACCAGTGGGTCAAAGTCGTTGCCTAAGCTAAAACGTATAAGCCAAAAAAAAAAAAGAAGTGGACACAAAAAGCAATGGGTCATTTATCTCACTTTGTGCTGTTTAAATTGTCGGAAGGGACGAAGCAAAACTGTTACAGCCGCAAGATTTTGGAGAACTTCGTGCTGACTAATCAATATAAATCGCTCAGCAGCCAATTTGAGTTTCATCTTTGTTTCGTATCAACTTCTTTTACGGAAAATTCTCTCCTCTTAACCAGAGAACCACCCCATGATAGGAAGAAGGGCAGAAACATAGCATTAGGACCAATAAGTCTTCCGTTTATAGCCACTCTAGCTCCTCGTCTTCCTTAATTGCCCTTTGGGAAAGAAAAAAAAAATAGAAATAAATTATTCCCCTTTTTCTTTTCTTGTTTCGGGAAAACCCTTTCGGATACCTAGTAGTAAAACGATTCTAAAATCTACCCGCCAGAAGAGATTGAAGGGTTAAGAAATAAACACAAATTCATACTCCGAGACGATCATGTAAACTTCCCTCAGGTAATTGAAAACAAAGGCATTATGGAGGAAAACACACCAAGTCTCAAAAGGTTTCGCTTAAAATGCAAGTAACTTAGTGTCATCATAATTAACGTTACATTATCGCTCTAGGAAATTACAAAACCCAGCTAATTAAGTTACCACGCTCCTAATCGTTGTTACAACCTATAATTACGCGCCGCAGAATGCTAAATATTGTAATAACAGGATTTTCATAATTTTACTCGTACGATAGCTGACATCAGATTCATTCGTACGGTATCACGCATTCCACTGTATCTAGATACGCAGCACATCTCACAATGCTACGTTTGTGCCAAGTAAAGAAACAATTAAGCAATTGTCAGCCAAAGCATTTCGAACACAATGATTCATTATTTAATTGTTGATTATGCATGTTTGCAGAAAACCCGCTGTACGTTTTCCGGCGCCAAGCTTTGTATATATTTATTTTTGCCAGACTATTTCATAATTTTGTTGTAATCACAGTAAAAGTGCACGCCTTCCCGCTGAAATGCAACAATGAATCCTTTCTTTCTTGCAAGTCGGGTTTCTGTGATCTTTAAACGAAGGCCTCGAGCGCAGAAAGATATCGTAAATTGAAACAATGCCCTATATCTAGCATCCTGCGTGTTATGTGCGTTTTACAACCTCCACGATTGAATTTATTACTGCAGCCTCGTTTTAACAGGTTGTTATCCCCGACCATAATCAAGTTGCGTGTCGAACACCAAAAGGACCGTTTAGCACCTAGCTATCTCTTTTATTTAAGCTCCGTTTTGGCCTTTCAAACAAAATTCTAGACGTTTGTTGGCTTTTGTTCTTTGGGGCTTTGTAATGCTCAACTGGCTCCCCCACAAAACGCTATATGTCTACGCAAACTGATATATCGGCTGTCACGCATAGCTCGGAGACAAAGTGTGGAACGACCAGGTTTATATAACAACACACGACTCCTTGCGGTTTCCATATGATTCAAAAGAGAAAAGATTTGTGAAAAGGGGCCTGAAACAAATGCTCCCACATCGTATTTCACGCTTTTATGGAGACGTGCGTGAATTGGTATTCCGAACGGTCGTCGCACACAAAAGCCACTCCACAAACCTTTCTTTGCATCTTCTTTCGCTCTTTACTAGCATCCAAAGCATCTTCTTATCACACATTCATACCGTCCTACGCACCGACACCACCAGAAGATGACCCTCTCGAGCTGGGTTAGGACCTATCTAGGTCCCCCCTCGCACCTTACCTTGAATGGACTCCTCGAAAGCTTTTGTCTTATTCAAAATGAATTCTTCCCTCCTTTGTTGCGTGAGAATAATAAACAGCTTCTAAAGAGAGCCCACATGGAGCACAAGAGAGAAACTCGAGAAAATTTCGTCAAATTTTTCTATACTTTTTCACGTATAATCCTTCGTTCAGCTCAATTGCTTCTTCCCTCCCCAGCTGGGTTTAGTTTTCTACATCAAGTGTTGTCTTTTGATGACACATACATTTGGACCGAGTCTTTGGTTCCTAAGTCCTCATGCTACATGTTAGGTCCCGTTTCAACTCGCAGTTCTACATTTGTTTGTTATTTTACTGCAAGGACTGGCCATTGTGGCAAACTGGCGAAGTGCCGCTTGCGCCGGATCCCCATTTCTTTTTCCATCAATTTCGTAAACTTGAAAGCTCCAATGAACGTAAATGAGCCGATGAAACGTACATAGGCGCTTGACGTAGGTAAGGTTGACTACAGTCCTTGAGAAAAGGTAACTTAGATTTTGCAAGGATGCCGTTTTCCCTCCTCGTATCTTGGGCATACGTGCTGTGGTTCCATGCTTTCCAGATCGCGGTGCCCCGTGTAAAAATAAACTATAATAAACTTAATTTCGGTTAAGTTTTGGATCTTTGTCGCAGCGCCCTAGAAGGGCTTTCGCGGCGAGCATGGCATCGCAATGCACAGTTTTTAAAACACTGCTTTAAGAGTTTATACCAAGCTGCCTCCAGCAGCTTGAAGGAAAAATTAGCACCTAAGTTGACCTTATCGAGGAGTGAAACTTGCCGACCCGGAGTTGACAATACGAGGTAGTTATAGGAAAGACGCAGAAGTCGGGAGGAAAAGTGAAATGGAAGAAACATGATGTGAATTTAACTAAAATAGGTAAATTCTGGGTACGTAGTCGAGAAAGACCGTGGCACGTCGGTCAGTTTTCACATCAGGAGACCTGGTGAACTTAGTTTTAGAGCTATTGAATTCTTCTTTAAGGTGTTTGTTAGAATGGCCATTCTATTTTTTTGTGATTTTTTTTTATTGCATGAGCGATTAGGGATATATTTTATATATTATTTCTCCTGAAGTTGATAAAATGGGCCCATGCTTCTCCAACAGCGGGTAAGTTGGGCACTTCTGCGGAGTAAGTCAGGTTTTCCTTAACTGCTAATTCCATTTTTATGCCCATGCAATGTAATTATGTTACTATCTTCTCAACTGTATTACTAAAGTCACAGAGCTAAGAATTTAGAAAACCAAGGCTGGTAAAAAGAAAAAAAAATGACCTAAACTGTGATTAAAGCTTACTAACAAGATTCGGGTTGGTATTCGTGTCATTTGAGGATAGCTAACCCGTCAAAATTCATTTTGTCCACCCTGCCCCATTGCCTTGGTCTAAATAAAGGAAAAAAATAGATTCACAAGTAAAAAGATTCTAGCGATTCTGGACTTACTTCTTAGCTTAATAGTGCAGCTTCCCTAGAAAAGTTTCACAGAGCTATGTTATGAAGTGTTGGTAAAAGCTGCAAATAAATGATTTTCCAAAGCTCGGAAAACACCCAAAAAAACGAGGTGTCAGTTTCCAAAATAGCTTACGGTTTTAGATCGAACTTTCATCATACTAGCGCTTGTATGTTTTGAATGTTCCGTATTTTTTTCAAAATGTTTTAATCTGGGGCTTAGGAAATAATTTTGATTGTCCAATCTACCCCCTGTCCCTCCTACGCAAAGAACTGTAACCTAGTCAATAACGTTTTTGTGATAACTGTGTTTTTTCTTTCTGACTTACGGTGAGTTCTCTTTCCAACTTGAAACCCCGGAGGCATCCATTGCAATAAAAGTGAAGACAAGTTCCGATGCTTTTTGGCTGCCCATAATGCATTCCATTTGGTTCCAGAGCAGCAGCTGCTTTTGCTCTTTCTGCTGCTATGCTTTCAAATCTCACTGTTAACTCTTGTCAATGAGCTAAAGGACCCTACCCTTATGGTCCCTTCAACCCTCCCCCCTCAACACCCCATGCCAATGCCGTATCAAACCCTCCGTTTAATATTACAATTTAAACTGTGCCCTAACATCCTCCTTTTGACTTCCAACACTCTATGCAGCGGCCGCTTAATACAATGGCCTGAGTCCCTTCCCCTCGTTGGATCCCATTTTGATAACAAAGAAAAATTACAATGCATTGGTATATTGCATTATACATGGAAAAAGCATAAAGTGTGCGTTTCGACACCCCAATGAAAAAGCGAAGGCTGTAAACTTTACTTTCAATCCGAATTATAACAGCAGCAATCTACCTTCCCACTGTGTCGTTGTCAACAAGCCATTATTGCGCGTTTCATTGTTAATTGTTCCATGTACGGCCAGCAGCTCGCTTTTCACCCATTGTTGGATAGTAACCATTACTGTTGGCCCCCACCAGAACCTAAAAAACTCGTGAGCAGCCTCCCTAACCCCCTACTACGAACAACGTCCCTGGTTCGTCATTGTTGCACTGGAGCACATCTATTTTACGTCCCCGTAGGAAGTGTGCCCATTGACGGGACCAACAATGTCAATAAAAGCACGCAAGATATTCTGGTTGTATCGAACTTGACCTTACTTTATTGTACACGGGTTAAATAAACAATCTTTCATATGATTAAGTTCTTTCAAGTATTCGGTGTTAAGAAACTTGTCACTCCCAAAATAAGTTGATTTGGTTGAGAAAAATAAGTTAGACGATAAACAAACGAAACAAAAACAAAGAAACAACTTAACTCAAACAGTGATAAACAAACACAACTTGGAAAGCCTAAAAATTTATTTAATAACATTTTGGAAGGAAGAATAAATAAAGTAGGAAACATGAAACAAAACGAGAGAGAAAAAGTTAGACAAGTTGACAAGGTATCACTTGGAACTTTTTAAGTCATAGCTATGAAATGTGAGCAAGATTAAAATATCTCACGAGGTTCAACATATGACAGCTCGGCTCCTCACCGTTGGGTGTCCCTAGAATCGCCGTGGATCAAGCTATCCCTGAGCTATAAAAATCGAGGGAGCCGAACTTACAGTGTAAGAACCTATCACGTTTACTACAGAATGTCTCCTCTGGCGGGGTTTTATGGACAAAGATGCATCAAACGCTAGGAAAAGATACTATCTCTCTATAAGAAGAGGAAGCTGGACAAGGCTATCATAACCATTCCTATAAAATAAAACTTTTTTCATGTATAGTGCAACAATATTCTACACTCCCAATACTCCCGCAACGGCACATTCTCGTCTTTCTTAGTCCTCTTGCGTGCTACGAAAATTTTTACAACGAAATAAATTATTACTATAATGATTCCTTCTGGGCTCGCACTTGCGAGTTCAAACATTTTTCCTTTTGCTCGTGGGGCTTCGTAATAAAGCATCATAAGAGATGAGAATTTCAACTTGTTTAGACACATTACCCAGTGTAACACATCATCTTTTCAGACCTTGGAACCCGGGCCGCTTCCTTTTTAACAATGAAATACGAGCTAAAGCTTCAAGAGGCCTAAGATTTATTAATTACAAACGTATAAATGCACCAGGGCAACAATCAATTTCAATCAATCCGCCGCCCTAACGTATACCTTACCCAACTCAACTCGAACCACCAAGAATGGGATTTCTTCATTTAAGGGTTGAATAGCGTACTTTTTTAGGACGCTAAGAGGATTCTGGGAGGGGAGAAGCGTCTTAAAAGCTAAGCAAGTTCTCACGTCTGCCTCCATCTTCTTCCTTCTTTTGTTCATTTTTTTTTAATTTTCGCGACCTTATTCCTAGCTTCTTATGAGAGAAAAAAAAAATGAATTGGACGTATTTGCCGATATGCTGTGCGTGTTATTGCATTAGGGAGGCATTGCACAGTGTTGATATTATACTCGTATTATATTTGTATTATACGTTCATGCAATTTAGTGCAAAGATATGAACTAGCATTCTATGGGCACTCACAGTAAAATTACAAAACAAGAAACGTTATACAATACGTAATAAAAGTGTTGTCGTAGTAGTACTAGTCCCGTGCGTCCATTTAAAGGCGCGTAGGACTCCATCACAGTGCTGAGTTTCTGAGTATAATGAATGTTACACTTAAGGAATATGGTAAGCTGTACTGTCGACCGGTGTACCTGGAACAAGAATGGGTGACACTACAGACCAACGGTACACGTGTGTACTAACCGTGCTCGTTTTGCATCAAGTGCAACGCTGTCTGTTTTACGCATCTAAAACGTAACCATATTTATTTTTCTCCGTGTTATGTAAACACAGTTCAGTGCGTGTTTTAGCGTGCTTTAAGAGTAGCGTTTGTAAACGAGTGTAAGCTCGTCAAATATAGCAGTTCTAAATAAAACAACTGTTCGTTTGCTCTGTTTACGGTCACACTTTTGCAACAATGCAGAATTTTCTATTTGATCTTTACCTTTCTATTTGTTTCTTCGTGTTGTCTTAATTTTTCATCAGTTACTTAATTTATTACGCTTTTATTTACTTATTCAATTCTGTGTGCATTGTACTTTAAATCCGGATGCTAGGGTCTCAATGTATAGTGTTCTGCACAGTAAATGGATTTTTTTAAAAGGATTATTCGAAAAGTGGGACTCGTCAATAAATGGAGTAACATTTGGCAAAATATCATTTATGCGCTATTGGGAATAATTGTAAAAATGGTGGGAAACGGTAAAGATTGACACACGAGATGACGGTAAATGTAACATTCTTGGAAGCATGTTCTAATGCTATAATGTGGTATTTGATTTCAACGAGTTTAATCGTTTTTCTCCCAACGTTTTACTGAAAGTATGAGTTCTTTGCTACATTTTTTGCAATATTGATGGAAAGATTTCTGCACCGCCTAACTGATTTCGCTGAACTAACGGCTTTAGCCAAACCAGAGGTGAAGCTGCAATAATGCAAAACATCCGAGAACGTACAGTGTTTAGCCAAATGCCCCTGAAGGAAAGAATTACTCTCCTGTGAGCTGTTTTCTTCAATCGGCCAGCCGCGAACAGTAAATTGAAGGATTCGAAAGGATATTATGATAGGCCCAGTGTGATCCAGGAACCCTTTTCGTGGGGTGTGAAGGGTGTCTGATCCCAATGAAACAAATTCTTCTTCTTCATGGGCTCTTCCTTCCCTTTCAGGCTCAACTAAATCAAAGCCACCTTGTCAAGAAAATCTCCAGATCAGTGTTGAACACGCAGTCGTGCCCCCACGGCCCCCTTTTCAAAGGAGATCATGTCAACGATGATGGAGCATCTTTAACCCCAAGCTGCTCCATTGGATTCCTCCTCTTCCTCCCGCTTTTCTTCCCGAGGTGTCTGACAAACAAGCTAGCTAGGGAGTCCACCGAAACAACAATAGGAGCACACTATCTTCCATAAATGCTCCTAGTTACCCCCAAAAATGTTCTCCTTTCTTTTTTGTCTCTTTTTTTATGTACCTGAACCAAGTTGTAAGCAACGTTTCGTAACTATTTTATTGTTAACACTGCATGTTGGAGGTTTCGGCGGACTTAATCTTCGATTCAAACTTCCATGACCACAGCAGCTTTCCGGACACAAAGTCACACAATACATAACAAGATTGTGGAAAAACATATTTTTCTTCTCTGGTACGACAACTATTACAGGCTTAAAAGCAAAAGTTTCCCGCTTGTCTGAAGCCACCAAAAGAATTCCACGACGTGGCTATGCGACTTCTCTTCAGCTTACATGAATTTTTTCCCTTTTAGTAGGGGAAAAAGTGCGACATCTTCGCTGGCAGTATAACGAACATGAAAACGGTTTTTGGACAAAGTTTCAGTTTTGTAATTTGTGAGCCAGCGTTCGACTAACTTACTACCTTTATGTGCTGCCGTTAGTTTCTTATGTCGTTCTCCTTTCGCAATTAGATTTCGCGAACTGCTGATCATAAATACTTAAACTGGTAGCCGTTTTGGTCCCGCTGGTCCTGAATTATGAGTGCTTCCTGCTGCAAATTTCCTCGAAAGGAGTCATCGTTACAAAATAAAAGAGCTTGTCGCGCCCCCATGCGGCCATGTAGCTGTACAGGGGGAGGGAGGGGACAAAATTCACATGGCCGCCATAAAAAACTCGGCGACTTCAGCGAGCCAAAAAGCTCTCTTTCAGGGAAGTTACACACTTTAGAAACCTTTGACTTGAGATGGTGGCCGTGTTGGAGGATCAATAAAAACTGACGTGGCTCTCCAAAACTAAATGGTCACGTTCTAAAATATCTGCCAGCATGGGATAACCCTAACCTTTGCCTCCATTTTCTCTCCCCTGAAGTTTCAAATCCGCCCTGGCGCAAGAACTATCTGTTCTAAAATGCCCCATTAAGAAGCCAGGGCACCCTCTTCACCCTCCAACCCTTCTCTCTCGTCTTACGCTTATGACAAGTTTATGTGAAGCAGTTCGCAAGTCTAACGCTTGGATGATGGACAACGTAATAGGCCCCCTCCAGATACGTGATCTAGTTTTCCTGTGTCAGGGTGGGGTGTGGGTATATGGTGCGAAAGATCCTTCCCTTGGCAGGCAGCTCTCCTGAGATCGATTTCATCTCGCGCTTATAGAAAAAAAAAGAACAGGACACACGCTCAAGAAACCTAGAAGCTTGCGTTAAATGAATTGCATGTGGTCGTGCGAACCACGAATCATGCGTTGACGCAGGACAAAGGACTGCGAACCCGTTTTGCCTGCCCAAAAACACTCGAGTCATTCAGTGAAGGATGTCTATCAAGCGTAGCAAGCAATCTCATTACGCCTAAGTGATTATGACAAGACATTTGTTATCAAAATGGGGATTTTTTCCCGTTCTTTATGTTTTTCCTAGTTTGCATTGAATGAATAAGCGAACATCCTCAAAACTAGGCAGTTCTTTTCCAGTCCGTATCCGCTTAGCTGCATCTTGACATCTTATCTTTGTAACCAACTTTGATAGATAATCAAGTTAAGAACTCCCTAGGGGGAGGAAATCCGGGGGGAAAGGTTTCTTTTATAAGGTTTTACGCACGTTTTGTAAGAACAAACAAACAAAAAGGATTACTTGGCTGGATTTTAATACCCCATAAACAAAGAAAGACATTTTCTTAAAAAAAGGAACACATTCGTTGAAGAAGGGGGAAATGAAGATCTCTCAAGAGGAAGAAAAATACCTCATTTTTTTTCTTCTTTTTCTTAGATTGGAAAAAACCTCGGCTAGCCATTGATTGCCTTTGCCATGCTGTTGCGGACCTCATCCTCATTTTTGGACGAAAAAGGTCCCTCAGGTGTGCTCGACTTCACAGCCAAGGGCTCTCGCTCGGTTGTTCCGAAGTGTTTTTTCATGATTCAACCGCGAAAAAACGGCATTATTGTTACCGAAGGGTACAACCAATGAATTGGCCCCACACTTGCACTTGAGCGTTTGAGAAATCCCGCAAACCAACTCGGACTAATCACTTTCTCTTATTAAATTTCAGATTACTAAGTTAAAAAAAAATATTTAAAACGCAGTGTTTAGGATGCGTTTCCCAGGCACGGACACGATAAAAACCTAGCACCTAGGATTTAAAACAAAGTAAGCAGGAATTATAATTTCTCAAAAAAACGACAGAAACAGCTTTTTGTGAACATTAGGAGGAATTTAGCCCGTGGAGTAACTAATATCCTGGAGGAAGTGACAAGTTTAGTCTATCGCCTTCAGTGCAGTGCGCGTTCAGGTCGCTCTGGTAGCGAAACGTCGCTAAGCAGCAAGTTGGGAAAATCCTCCATCTCTTTCGCGAGAAATCGCCAGTCAACCAAACAAGGGAGACAAAAGCCTCACTCATGTACAGTTGAGCTGAGCTGAGGTACTAGAAGTGCCACAGTGGGTGAGACTTGGCTGGTACTTGGCGGAAGCAACTTGGTAAGGTCCTAAGCGGACTACCGAAAGCAACTTAGTCATGCAAATATGATGTTAAAACTACGTTGAACTGCCTTGCTTGACGAGAAACTCCGTTTGCACACATATAAGTCCCAGCTCAGCATTTGAACCATCTTACACCCAACATGCCCAAACTCCCTCGTCTCTGTCCTTTCCAAATCCGCCTAGCATGACAACAAGCCTGTGAACACACCATATTATACCCAAGACATTACCCCAGCACCCAAAGAAGACGAAGAACACGAATACAAAACTTGCATACATTACGCATGGCGTCTTCTTCTTCTTGTTACCCCGCCTACAGTATGTCGTCTCCCAAGCATGCATTTTCCTCCAAGATAAGCTTAACATCGACAATAGCACAAGAAACAAAGCCGCTCCCCGGTCTCCTTCTCCCTTTATTAGCATGGTTTCGTTTGCTATGGAATTGAAACAAACCTTTGCAGTTTTTAAGCTGCAGTTTGATTCGATTCTGTACAAGACTGATCAACTTTTGTTGAAAACTAGTAAAAGGAAACAATACTTCAGCTCAAAATTTCTCTCCGTTGAATGGACTTGGGCTAAATTCCTTATGTCGACCGAGAGCTATAGGCTCCCAAACGGCGGAATCAAATAATATGTCTGTAAATGAATAAACAGAAGCATTCGACAAATTACGAATTAGAATATTATGCGAAACATTAGACTGTGTTTCAGAAAATCTATTCTACTACACAATTTAATTTATACAGGAAGTCTTTTTAACCAACGTGAGCAGCCAACGTGATTTTTAAGAACCCAGGATTCAGTTTGCACTTCACTAACGGATAGGGTTTGATTGCGTTGAATTTATTACAAAAATGCATGAAAAAAGGGTCTAAGAATTCTCAAGACTATTTTAAAGTGTAATATTTTTAGTTATTTGTGCTGGGATCGAGGAAAACGTAAAGCGGGATCGATGGAAAATTCACAACGAAGTTGGAAGGATCAGCAATCTTGAGATTCGTGTCTTTCAAAATCAATCGAATTTTTTGTGGGGGGAAATATGAACGAGTCAACTATCGAAGAGAGGCTTTCGGGCAGGAATAATAGAAAATAGCCTAGTCATGCGTCTTTTCTACTTCCTGGAGCTGGTTGGACACGTTCTGCCCCTACTCAGAATGTGGAAGAAGAACTTCGCGAAAGGAAAATGTTGGTACTTGGTGAAGAGACAGAAATGACAGTCCATTATGAAGATGAGTGATAGTGATGAAAGTTGGAGGGGTGAGGGTTTTCTGCTGGTGGCTGGACGTATCTAAGAGCATAGAGCCCGGGAGGGAAAGGAAAGAGCACAGGAGATGGTACTAGGAGATGTTCCACGCATTCATGCTCATATGCAGTTCTAGGAGGTTTGTCTTGCGTTTATGAGAACAAGAGGATGTGGTGGATCTTAAGAAAAGATTCTGCGAGGTAGCTTTAAGGCAAAGAGGATAACGTCTTCTTACGGGGTAGAAAGCCTCTGACAAATTTGCATATGATAGTGCTATATAAATGTCATTCTTGCTTTCATCAAAGGAAGCCCATTTGTCACACAAACACACACTACTTGCCCGTTTTCGAATGCAACCTACATGTTTTTTCTTTGTCACGATATCCTCGCAAGTACTACAGAGTGAAATAGCGCAGTCGTTTTCACTTTTTTCAACTATTTATTAACCTGAAACATTTCCCCGATACAAAAATTCGCACACCGTTATAAAAAACTTTTTCTATCTTTCAATCACCCTAAATCGCTTACGAGAAAGTTTCTCCGTTTTTTCACTCAATGTAGCTAAGCTTTAATGCGCTACGTGAATGGAAAAAGTTCCAAGATTACTCACAAAAACTACTCATATTCACTCTTATTTAGAAAAGTACTTGCGTGTGTAACCTCATGTAAAGTCGTAGAGTAGATGACTATTCTCTTCGTCATTTGTAACTACCGTACAGTCAGTATTTAGATAATCCGTAGAATAAGAAATAGAGAAAGTGCAACAACAGAAGAATTGGCAACATCGAAGGTGGTGACTAGGACAATGCCTCAAAGTACTCCTCAGCTCTGTTCGGTCAGCACGTAATCTCAATTTCTTTTCTTTTTTTTTTCTTGGTATGTGTCTGTTCTTGTTTTCCCAGATTTTGTAGGGTGTCTCCACCACATGCCCATTAATGTTTTCGGTTTCGTTATTACGTTTATTATGCGTCGCATTAAATTCATTCCTTTACGCTCATTTTATTTGTAGTGGTGTGTCCATGCATGAGCATAACTTTACTGTGGACTGTTTTAACAGCAAAATCGTATTTTTTTAAAGAAAAATAAGACGAAAATTATTTTCAAACCTATGACAACAGTTACCGATCCTATACTAAGAGGTAACTTCAATCCCAAAAGTACAAAAGTCCTCACTGAAACCAGAATCAGCGTAACTAAACCGAGAAATATTGTAAAAATTGGTAAAAAAAAACTGTCACGAGACTGTGCCTTTTGCTTCTACTTTCCCTAACCGATACTTTTTTTACAATTTATAATAATAAAAAATAGTCCCTGAGTTCACACATGATGCTGCACTCATTTGAAAATCGTTGCTAAAGTGTTCCACAATCCAAAACTTTAGTTCGTCCAGCACATCTTTGTCCTTTAATCTGTTTCTTGCAGTCTCTAAGGTCCATTCTTCCCGCAAAAGTCATTCACATTTTCGACTATTTCAACACTGCAAACCCACGTGAATCCAACTGAACATAAAAACGTAAAACGTGTCAATTTTAACTCACTCTGATAAACTGAGCTCAAAAGTAAAGGCTTCAAAGCTATGGCTCCAAAGATAGTGAGGCGGGTCATGCAGAAAATGGAGAAAAACGATTAACGTAGCACAAGAAAAAATAAAATAACCCTCAAAAAGATTAGCGTTTATGTAGCATTAAAGCGACTTGACCGAAACGAGGTCCAAATGAAAAAAAAAAAGTAGAAGCAACATGGGGTGAGAATCTTCATTGTTGAACACATGGCAGCGACCAATGTTGAAGATGGTATCGCTCGATTCGATTACAGAATCACAGTCGACACTGGCTTGGCAGCTTATTTGCTATTTAGCGACGCAAAGATAGCTCTGATAGGTTGACACGATCTTTTTCCCGACCTTCGTCCAAAAAGCATGGGAGAATGTCAGCTAGCGGCGCCTGCAAGGCGTTTACGGGGTTTTCTCGGGCGTCGCGGAGCTTTTTATTTTCACGTTTTCTTTCTCAGACTCAAAAACCGGCAGCTTTTCTTGCGAAAATCCAATTCATTCGTTCACTTAAAACCTAAAATACTTAAAGCTTTCAGGGCGGAACTGTCAAAACTTCCATCTTGGTTCAGCATAATCCATCAATGACAGACTTCTCGGGCTAAACCTACATCCTCCCTTTCTACACCTCCCTTTCTACACCTCTCTCTCTACGCTCACCAATATCAAGTGACGTAAATCCAACCGGGGTGACAAAGACAGACTCCTTACCTGCTTGTTCGGGTTGAATCTTTCCCCAAGCGACGTCCAACGTTGTCCACACAATGAAATTTGCAACCATCAGCCAAGTAAAAAACAAACTTCCCTTCAGTCCCGTCATTTTTCAACTCTGCATTGATGGATGTTCGCATCGAACGTTTCTGAAAACCGGCAAAAAAGAGAGGGAAGATACAGTTTTATTTTCAATTCTTTTTTTTTTTTTTGTTATTTAAGCAGATCTACATTTCCCGATGTCATATAAGTAATTCGTGAAATAAATGTTTTCTAATTTAAATAGTTAGAAAAATCGATACAAAAAAACATACACGTTGACAAGCTCTACTCAGTATTCCTTATACAGAATATAACGAATAGTTCCTACTCTGCCTTCCATACCTAATAATTCTACAATTATCTAATCTTCAAGTGAAATGCCCTTTGGCCATTGATTTACGATTACTTGCTTTCATTTCCTTTCCAATTTCTTTAATAGACTATTAATATAACTTGTTTTTCAAGTTTTTTTTGTTTTAATATGACATACTGATAATGTTTAATTGATTACTGAATCGCCGTTTTTCTTTCATTGTCTGATTTTAAGCAGTTTTGCATTGTACCTTTCAAAACTATAAGTACAGTTGCTTATGTCTGGGTTGTACCCTAGGCAGCTTGTTAGAATTCCGCAAGTTAACATTAAATCTGAAAGGGTTCAGATTTGATAGCGGACAGGTAGCAAAAGGGTCTAATTGGTTTGGCGCCTCTCGGATGATAGCAACGCTCTAATAAGTGTAATACTTCTCTGTACTAAATGAGGTAGTAGACAAGGCGATGAAGAGGCAAAAAAATCTGAAATAACGAACAAAACTCAGGAACAAAGCGGCTTGTTTCATGCACCACCGAGTTTCCTGAATTTATAAACCAAAAACACGAATTGAGAGTTTGTTATCATTTCCATATATGCAACGACGCCTTTTTCTTTTCATCCACCCTTTTTCCACATTGAAGTGTTCATCTCAGAACGAGAAATATGCTAAGGTACAGCAATGTAAAGGAAAAACATAATTCCAACGTACACAGCATCCGAAGATTTCATACCCTCATGTCTCAGATGCTGATAACAAGGTTATCCATCCTCTTTGAAACATTTTCTCCGATGTTCGTCTCCTTACTCTCGTAGCCTTATTAGCTACATATATCATTATCCTCCTTTGGCAGGTAAATTCTCCCTAATTCGCTTCTCCTTCTCAGTGGAAAGCTCTGTAGCCTCTTGCAGCCTACAGGAGCTTTTTGTAATGAGCTCAGCTTTACGGAATCCAGCTCACTCAAGCCTATAACAATTACAATGATACTGTTGTTCCCCTCCAGTTGTTTCCGTTCCTGCGTGAGCCAATCATAACGCAGTATTAGTATTATATTTTACAGAAATAACTTTTTTCTTCCCTCGACATCTGTCAATTTAGCGTCTGATTTTTCATAAAAGCGTTCCAAAGCCGTGGCGAGTTGGTACCTTAACGTGTTCTATGGTATTATGTACCATTGTATGCTAATAGTGGTTTACAACTTCATTCTTTACGGTGAAACTTACATGCGTACGGTGCCCGTGTCATTTTTTTCGTTCATGAATTTACTTAGGCAGTTGGGAACTGTATAAAAAAATAGTCGAAAATGGTTGGAAAGAAAGTAATATACCCATAAAGGTTCTCGGCTTGCTTGCCAAAGTCTAAACAATATTGTTAAGAGCGTTAAGCGCAATAATTAGGGATGACAGGCATCTCATCTCGGTAACTCTGGCTTGTAACGGTTGCTGAGAGATATGCAAATGAACCGAGGTACTCATACGGAACTGATTGAGTCGAGTGCTAATTTATGCTGGTAATTAGTAACAGTTGTCACACTTCTTAAGGTTTAATATTTGACAACTGTGACATTGTACAACTTTTTAGCCAACTCATAATGACTACGGTCCGAATTATAGTTCGCGAACTCAAAGGGTGTCTTTTCTTTCATTAGCTGCTCAATGTAGCACTTGTTGGAACCCTTCTTGAGCCCATATTGGCCGTTTACACATAGTTCAGTTCCTAATAGCTCTAGTTCTTTGAGAAATCTCTACTAAAACCATAAAATACACAACAAACCTCAATTAAACCCTTTCTTTTTTTCTTCCTTTTTTCCTTGTTCTATTAAAATGTTTTCCTTGTAATATGAGTATAAAAATTAACAAACTATGTCTATATCCTCCCCAAAACCGCATTTGAATTGAATTATCGTCACCAGATGAGCCTTTAACCATTATAGAACTCATATTAACAAAATTTCTTGGTACAAAGGAATACTTTGGGGTAACAATATTTAAGCATGAAAATAGTTACAACTTACGTTTTCAAAATGGTCAGGCGTTTCCCTCTCCTGTTCTAGATTAAACGCAGAAAATAGAATGGCAGTGGAGTAAGTTTTATAGCAGACAATCCTCTTCTCACTTCACGCTCCTGCATCGATCTGCCGCAAAGTTTAATAACACCTTTTGGACTACTTTAAGTGTTGTTTCAGTAGCGTTCCACTATTGATCAAAATAAATTAGTCACGCTGTCACTCTAAGGCAGTAAAGCATAGCCAACGCAACCAGTCTCGAATACGGTACGGTTTTTCCTCCACTGCCCCCTCAGTACGCGTCCTCAGTATCCTCTCAAGTAAGCCATCAGCGGGTTAAACCAATACCGAATCCCGCCAAAATCCTTTAACGACTTCTCAGTACAACTTTCCAACTGTCTTACGCTAATTGCGTTTACACAATCGCACTTCAGCCCCTCCAGAAATCTTCGCGATAATTCTGTCTTCGAAGCTAGCCGAAGCAAATCGCTTCTGATTTCAGTTCTTGGCAGTCAGTCCTCAAGGTCACTTTCAATGCTTAATTATTCCCCGTGCCGGATAATGTCTCGAGCCACCAATCTTTTCATGAAGCCAGCCAGCCGAAACCGAGCAAAAACCGGTCAATTTTTATTTTTTGTCCCCTTTGCTAATGCAAACGACCACACATACACGCACTGTCTCACTCTCTAGAAAACAAGTGAGAGTAGGGCACCTTTTTTTGCACTTTCTGGCTTGCTGTTGATTATTATGAACTTGCCGTCCTCAATTCCCACTGAGACACATTAAAAATTAAGGCTAAAACACTCTAGGAACGCGTTTGGCACGGAAAAACACTGCAGCAGCTGACGAACTTTGCTCTACACATCGACATAGTGCCCCGGACAATGCAAAATCAATCCCAGTGTTAAAAACCACTTGCCGTGATGTTCAGCACCCGTCTCCGTGTGCACTTTTGTCGAACTGACACCTTCTTGAAGTTCTCTTCCGTAAGATTTGTAAACACCGATTTTTTACAGTAAATGTTGGGGTCTTCAGGACTGGAATTAAAATACTAAGACAACAAAATCCAGTTTGTAATCTTGTTTATATTTTTTCTTTATTCCAACCACGTTACCCAATGCTATTAGCGTTCAGCAACGTGCCACTTGGGATTTTTGTGCGCTAATATTGGCAGAAAATTCTCCTAGGAACAGAACATATTGTGTCGCAATTCGCAACGTGTAGAACACATAAAGCACTAAGCGACGTCCCTTCACCGCCGCGTGCGGGAAGCAACTGAGGACTGCAGGGGACGTACAGCTTGGTAACGCTAATCGCTAGCTGGCAACGCTAGAGGGAGACCATTCGGAGACAACTTCGACATATGAAGTTTCTTCCGAAGCCAACTAACCAATCCCGGGTGTGCAGGACTGGTACTGTACAGTGCTTGCTGGGTAGGGTTAAGAACAAAATGGGTAAGACTTCACAATTAAAGCCACAGAAGAAAATTAACGTCTTTTCGGTGAGCGCACACAGTAGCCAAATTTCATGGTGATGATACGACAGGGGGAGAGAGTGAGAGTTCTTAGCCGAGGAGGGAGGTTGAAGAAGAGATTTTCTTTCACAAACTGCGACCAGATCATTGAGACAACTATCGAGCATAGATCTCTGCCAGGCCAGCGACAGCAAATGGTCCAATATCTTGGATATCCATGGATATTTGAAATGCAAGCTCTGTGCGTTTGAAGTTCTTTGAATAAAAATACCCGCGACAGTTTCAAAGTCACTGTTTTATTACTGTTTAAGTAACTCCAATTATGAGAATCGTAATGATCCTGATTAAGGATATTGACTTATATTCCTTAATTAACCATATTTAACTCAATCTAATTGCACGAAGTCAAGCACAACAAGAAGCGAACCTCCTCATTTGTTAACTTTGTACTTACGTTACATTACACAAAACAGTTAACAGATTTACTCTTACAAAATTAAACTTCCCTTAAATGTTTTACACTCGTTTCATATCGAAATTTATTTAATGTTTTAAAAATTACTCTACATACAAAGTTCTATCATGTATTTCAACCTTCCATTCTCCATTAGAGTGGAATCAATTGCCAAAAGCATCATCAATGAAATCAGGACTAGGTAATAACGGAATAGCGAAAATTGTTTTAACACGTCTTTGACACGGCGTCGTTCAATCGATTCAGTATTTCCAGGATTGCTATTCAACCCTGCCTGATAAAAATATGTGATGAGTTAAATTTGTAGGTACTTTTTCCTTCCTTGCACACCGAACTTACTTTTTAGAATTTCTTTATGATCAAAGTTCTCCAATTAGAAAGCAGACAATCAAGAATGTTATATAAAAGCTGTCTGAAGATAGAACTACCTTTCGTTCGAAGTAATAAGGAGCGAACAATGAAGTCTTGTTACTTGGGGGCTAAGATTCTGCTAGACGAAAATTACAGAGAACATCTTGAACATTTTTCAGATAAATTGAACATACCGTCAAGGAAGGCTTCAAGCCTTCATCGCTAGCCAATTAGACGTTTGAACGTTGGTGCGCATCGGTGTTTGTTTCAGCTTTCTGCTACCTTCAACTATTATCTTTACTTTATTTTTCCTGTCTTGCTCTCATTCCCCGGTAGGCCCTCGAGGAGTCTTTTAAGTGAGAACAGATCGTGAGTGGATCTATAGTGTCAGACTGGAGCAGTACCCTGTGTTTAAATTCTGAGATGGGTGAAGATTAAGCTGGTAATATTTAATTGAAATGTAGTCTTGTAAAGGCCTATCTTTCTTAATCAATCATGCATGTGCTTCAGATTCGCATCGAAAGGAACAGTGGCAGCCGAAACACATCCGACTAAGTTGTATTCTAACCGGCTTGGGCCTTTTGCCATATCTACCCACGCTGCTATACCCGTCAGCGGATAATTATTGCTTTTGTAACTCGCCTAGGAATTGCTAATTCGGAAACTTGAGTATACACCAAACTTGGCAGTCCAAGTTTACGCGAGGCTTCTTCCACAGCTTTGGCTAATAGCTCAGATAAAATATTTCTCTAGCACCGTAACGCATCTTCCTGATAGTAGTGGAATGTTCACAAACATAACTAGCGAAAAAATAATCAGCAATATAATTTCATTCACAATTGTAGACTTTAATAACCAGCAAATCTGTAACATTTTCCTTTTATCTACAATTTTGACTTGCCGTACAGGACAACAATATTGTTTCATACTAATCATGATCAAGAGATAATTCTAATCGAAGTTTAATCCCATTCACAGGACTTAAGTAACTCAACCTACATTGAATTAAATAAAGACTCGCACAAGTTCAAAATATCACAGTCACTGATCCTGCAAAAATCGTCATATAATCAAAGAACACTAGAATTTCCAGGTTTCCTGGTATTTACACTGATTTATTTACTCAAGGTAACGTTTTCGTTGCATTGTTTTAGATTTCTACATGACTGCATAACGGAGTGTGAGGAACAGTAGACATACCAGATTGTGAAACACTGAACATTTCCACGAACTTGTATGCCCGTTTTTCAATTATACTTTTGGTAGTATCGCATTCCATTTGGAGGTACGTCAGGCTAGAAACTCACGTCAATCACGTTACGACAGCGGCTAGTCCGTGATAATAGGGTTTTTCGTTTCTCTCAACCATTATCCAAATTGCCCGATAAAGGAAACAATGTATTTCCTTTTACGCTTTTATTTTCGGACTGCCGCTGTTTAAGTATTTGCAATAGATTGGGTTTTCACGCTAAACGAAATGAGATTGACGGTTAATTGCAACACGATGTAAAGAGAGCGAGATTCCCTTTTGAAAAAAAAAGGATGCCTGTTTTCGAGGACGCAGATATTGATCTTCGCCACGTAATGTTAACGGAAGCCCCAAGAGTTCGCAGTAAAGGGTCATCTTGTCAGTTCCAGCAGGTCATTAGAAATAGGGGCCGCTAAACTTTCAATGACGACAACTAGTTTTTCACGATTTTAAACCGTTTCAACCAGCTTAAGAGACCAAACCAATGTGACTTACCCTTCCAAAATACGGCCTCGAAAAAGTTATTCGAGCTTTGGCTCCCAAGTTTCCTGTCCCATCCTGGAGATCGACCGCCCACACCTTTCTCGACGACGGCGACGGAAATGAACTCAAGCGGCAAACTTAGCGTCAGTTCTTAACTTTATTTACATCGAACTTCTTTCCCGTATGCCTTTCTCTGCACAATGAGTCGACATCTTCATGACAATAACAATTGCATATGAAAACAAGTTAAGGAAGTACTGCAACAATGACATGCAAATCTCAGGCCTGCTGTATCCACTGGAATAAAATAATTACCAAAGCAAGTTAAGAACTCTCCGAATTCAAGGAGCTTCGCTATGCTAGAAAATAGAAAGGATTTATGTTCGTTTTCAAGCAATTGCCAAATCCTGTCCTTCGGTTCAAAATCGGGGGCGAGTTAGATGAGGGGGAGGGCGAGAGAAGTTTAAGTGTGTTCGGGTAAATCTGTTCATTGTTTCGTGTAATGTAACGTAAGTACAAGGTTGACTAATGAGGAGGTTGGTGTCTTGTTCTGCTCGACTTGATGCATCTTGTCGAAGACCGCTTGTAGACTGCCGTATGCATCTAGTGACATGACGTAACTTGACGGCGTACCTTCCTATGACTGCTATGGTATATTGCCACTTGGTACGTTCTTCGTCAGCTTTCTTAAACTTTTATTGCTCGAGTAGAGTTCATTTCCTTCCCCTTTAAAACAAAGAGAAATCGCAGAGAGTAACCAGCAAAAGGTCAAGTTGTAAACCATGCGGCTTGCTACTCCCACTACCACAGGGCGTTCTCCCTTACAAACAAATTACGCTGGGTTACAACCCACGGGACATTTCTCTTTCTTCTTTTCAAACTTGTCGTTTCCATTTTTCTCTCTGCTCACAAGCGGAAGTCTGTCTTTTCTCCTCACATGTGAACTTTTATGCACATGAAGACGCGCGAGAAGCGGGAGAAAGATGACGCTATGACACATGGGTGCAGGTTGGCCTACAATAATGCTAGGGTTGCTATCCGTGGCGTATCTCCCAGTCTCCCTTCTCTTACGTTTTTCTCTTCTATATTTGTTTTTCACTTTGATGCGTTGCTCATGACACATATAAACCTACTTAAGCCTTTGGAAGTGTCGATATAAGTATCGGAGTATCGAAGTAAAGGCTTGGCAGTGAAATTTCGTGCAAGGAGCGACAATTCTACCTGACCGGGGAACGGAACTTAAGTCCTCTGGGTTACGAAACTTCGCCTATAACCACAAAGCACTTAGGTACATCTGAGTGATATTTCGACTCTTATAAGGCAAGTATTGTTCGAAGAAATTCTTTTAATTATTAAACGAATATTTTTCACTCATGAAGGTTGTAATACGTTTTACCTCGTACGACACCAGATGTCAGCCTACAGAATGTTTTAAATTTTCTTTACCCGTTACAAGGTTACACGTATTTCTAGTTAATAATGGGTTGCTTCATATATCAATAATCTACTTAAGACGAGTTCTACTCTGCAAGTGAAATACGATGCCAGGGGTTCTGTCCCTTCCAACTTTTCTGTCCATTGTTTTCTGATTTTTTGACACTGTCGTACGCATTTAAAGCACGTGTGTGTTCTTCTCTATTTTATATGTTAGTTCTTGAGTTTAAGCGGTGACATCAGAAAGCACTTTCCTAACACGGGACTAGACAGACTGCGAGACGAGAAAACTCTTGGAATTGTTGGTTCGCGCAGCACTTAAATGCCTTTGCACCATTTCTAATCGATCATTTTCAATGAGTATAGCAAGTTCCAGCACCGACCGATGTCGACTGGGTACAGGGAGGAAATGCGTCTCCCGCTTGCTTTCCTGTTCCCTCCCCCTTGTCGCAAGATTACAAATTTCTAAAGCTCAAATATCCTTCTCGTTCTCCGAGAGCTTTAGTATCTATCAAGTACTATCTGTCACTAAGCTTGACAGCGCCTGTGAAGCTTGTATACAAACATTGTGAAAAGTCATAATGAAATAATCGCCCCTTCTCTCGCTCACCCCTATCACCTTGTGTTGCCCCTTGTCGGAGAAATTAGACGACACAAGAATTACTAACAAGCTTAAGGCCCAAGGCTTTTGAAAAAGCTTGACGCTGTAATGTGTTAACTTAGCCGCAGAGGGTCAGGAATTTAATTTTTCCCTCTTCACATGTGGAAAAGATAAGTCAGCCAAGCGGCGCGTTCCCCGCTTCCCTCCATGCTTTGGCGCGTGATTTATTGTCTGTTGCCAGAGTCCTCTATGTCCTTCACTGGTCGCGCGACCACGTGTTTACGATAGTCACCCTTTGCGGCATTGCGTAATGCGTAGAAATTGTAAATGAGCTGTGAATTCTGGCAGAACTTTCCCAGCAGGGTAATTACTCTACATCCGAGAAATATGTCCGATAATTCCACATAATAGTTCACAATGCTGGCAAAATCCACCGAGAAATAATGTTTGCTAGCTATGGTGAATTAATGATTGCAAACAATGGCAATTTACCGTATCAAAGTTTATGCGTCTGTTTACCAGAACAGTGTAGCCTTTTTGTAAAGAATCGATTGGAAAAAGAACCCCAGCTCGCCTTTCTATCCTGATTTTTTTCACCATTATATTGTTATTTTTTCATTTCAATGCTAAGAGTCACTTTTAAGAGATTACATTAAAACCAGAGACGGATATGCAATGGCTTTAAATAAAAAAGAGGGTCATATTTTCTGTTTCTTCTGAAAAAACAGGGTTCGTCCCAGACACTTATTTGCTTTTTTTTCGCTTTTTCGAGCGCGGTTATGGCCCCGGTTATTCTTGTAGAAAGTCGATTTTTTCACTTTAACAGTGTTAAAGGGTATATTTTTCTTTTCTTGTGCTTTTAAAAAATAACGCAGATGACGTGATTAAAAGAAAGAGCTCTTAGCAGCGTCGAAAAGCAACCAGATTTCTTCTTAAAAAAGAAATCAGCTTGCGAAGGATGAAACTCATAAGGCCTAGTGAGGCCAGAAAAATTTTCGAAGCACCCCGTTAAGAACTACTCATTCTCTGCATTTTAAGTTTGCTAAGTATTTATTCAACTGCTTGTCCTTTGGGATGAAGTTGCGTACGCCAGCGGGCCTGTCTATAATTGTTTCCACTCATCCCCATAAAAAATGTTTGATAAAGGAAGAAAACTGTTTAAGTAATTTAAGCTTGGAACAAATAGGCCCCACGTGGATCATACTTGTGGTGAACAGGCAGGAGTCCGAAAGAAAACTTTGGGAGAAAGATTGTTTCTAAACGGCCATATTCAGCAGTTAATTAGTATTCAGAAGAAATTATAAGAGCATAATTGCTTGTTTCCAAGCCTTGAAACATGCTCTGCATTAAATCTTTTTTTCTTTGACTTATTTCTTCTTGTTCTTATGCATCACGACGTTGTGGCCTTCGCTTTACAATAGATTTGATTTATGCTGGGGTTCCGTGTCAGCGAGACTTCAAAACGCGCAGAGAGCTAAACTCATTATAGTTTATTAACTACTTTTGATTTTATTTTAATATAATAACTATATTACTTAAAAAAATGTCCGTGAAGGGATATTTTTTAACCAAAAAAGCTTAACTTTTCACGAGTGTTAGTGCGCGACAGTTTCCACTTCACTGGAACGTCTACTTTGCGAGGGAGGGGCCAATAGATAGGACTGTACGGAATTGTATCTAGTTCTTCATGGACGCAATCACGTTGCAGAGTGATGGTGAGTGACAAACTTACGAAATGTCTGATTTCGGAAATCCGTTTTTAATTAAGTTAAATGACTTGTCTGGCACGTGACGGCATGTAAATATCCATTACATATCTTACACATATCTAGTTAGCTCGAGCCACGCCTTATAAAGTATGTAAGCATGCAAACCTCGGTTCGTAATTCGACAAATGGTCCGACGCACCAAAACGGGGGTTCCTTTTCCTTCCGGAGTTGCTTGCCATGGAAACCAGCAATTGAGTTCTCGCCTTACATCTATCATAATCCAGTTTGTACCCCATCATCCTTGCATGGGGTGGAAGTCATAGGCAACTTGACTGTCATGACCTATCAGAGCAAAAGGCGAAGATGAGAATTTTCGCTTGTCCTCGCTTACTGAACCAAGGTTTTCTTCTTTCCAAACTTCCTGCCCTTCTTTGCGAATCTCAAGGAAAGCAGAACTTGCCTTCAACGTAAACTTCCGTTCCTTTTGGCTTCCCAATCCCAAAACCACCGTTCTTATTCAATTCCCGTAGTTTTAAAAGTCCCCACAATACCGAACATAATCTTTCGGTGAGATGTCAGAGGATGAATTGCTATGACAGCATTCACCAAACCGACAATCAACTCCTTTGAAAACCATTTCCTCATTTTAGAGCGCAGCGACAACTCACGGCCAGATAGAAATATAGAGGGATAAAGTTACTTGTACCTAATATTCGGTGTTATGACGTTTGGAGAAACTGCTTTTGGAAAGGGAAAAATGGGAAATGGGAAAATACGAAGCACTGGTAACAAATTGAAGCTGTCAAATGTGTGACAACCTTTGATTTAACATATGCACCAGACGGAACAAGCTAACACGCGAGTAAAAAGAAAGAAATATTTCTACACTGCGAACTGATTGATTGGAAACGTCCGTCTTTTACGTTGGACAGCCAATTTTACGTGAAGCAGACCGCGAAATACCACAGCCATTCCCAAAACCGTAATAAGGATATCCTGCTGCTTACTTCCCTTTTGCTGCCCCTGCATAGTTGAATGCTAACGCACGTGTATGCAAAATCTCCCTGCAGATTTTTGCGTTTGAATCGTCTTTTACAATCTTTTTGTTGCGAAACGAAACAAATTCGCATCAAGCTTAAGTTCTAGTGGCTTTGTTTTACGGTGAAACAAGATTTCCAGTATGCACTCAAGGGAAAAACACAGGCGGATATGCGACGTAGGACACGTTTCGGAGAGAAATACAAGACTACACTTTCCCGCTTTGCAAAAAAGACTCCTAACGTCAAGCTTTACTTGATGGGTTCTTTTTTAGAAGAAAAAAGTCACAAATATTAAAGCACGAAAAAACGAACTTAACAACAAAAAACTTCTTTATTGTTATTGTTGACCTGGTGAGTCAAATAATTTTGATCATATATTAATAATTGTGAGTCAAATAACTTATGAGTTACTTGGATCATAATTTTAAAAGTGTTAATAATAAGAGAAGGACAGTTAGGACACGGATGGAAAAAATCACGAATAAGTGTTTTCAAATAAAGAACACTTTGTTTATGTTTACACTGGGCTATTTTATGAGTCAGCTAATCAGGATTTTGGTTGGGGAGGAGTTCGAGATTTCGGAGAGGGTATTCCGTACGCAATGTTTTTTGCAAGTCTATGGTTTCTCCTATTTTTCCCATTATAAAAAATAAAATTTGAGGGGTGGGGATGACGGCCTTATTGTTACATCTTACGTGCTAGCATCCAATTCCCTTGATTCGCGAAGTATCGAACACTGCTATATTAGATTGGTGGTGACAAAAACAACTTGGAATCTGTTTCAGTTAGAAAACAACGGAAACCATGGACTGTTAGAAATGTAAAATGGATTGCACACTTCGACAACAGAAAAACATAATACTTAAATTAAGTTTAATTTCCCCAGTTGTTTCTGACAACATATTGTCACTTATTTTGTAACGTTTGAGGTAGAAATTTGTTTCGATACTCGTAAGTTTGATAAGCATTGAACTTGTTATGTGTAGCACGAAAGGTGTTTCTATCTTTCATTGTAATTTACTGTGCGTGGTACGAGGAAACGTTTTCGGGAAGACCTTTATTGTTTTACTGCGCAAGACTTCTTGCAGAGAACAAATGAAGCAAACGGTCGCAGACAATGATGGTGTGGTGTGAATACACCGTTCGCTTATGAGTGTTTAAACTATTATTTGTGCGCTGTCATTCACGCTAGTTCTCAACATAGTTATCTGATTCTTGGGGAACTTAAGTTCTGATGGGAGTTTGTTTGTGTATTGTTGCGCAATATTTTCTTCTTCTCCACAAATAACTGCAGATCTTATGTATTATATAGTATTTTAACTCTGCCTCTGCTGTACGTCATTACTCTTTACTGTTTTGTTAACTAACATTGGAAATTACAACACAATAAGCTCCGATTCACGCGGTCGGTTGGTATCGCGAAAACGTCATCTAAACTAAAACCGCACAAACTGAAACGTGTACTATAAGATAGAAACGTGTTCCACGTTCTCGAAAAGTTAAAGTTAAGTTAAAGTTAACTCTTCCCAAGGTTAAGAAAATTGCAATTCCAATTTTAACTGTATCTGTATAGTAAGAATTATTAACGATAAACTGATATATTGAAAATGTTTAAATTAACAGAACCAATTTAAACCTTTAATAAAAGTATGAAAAATATATTGCGGAAATTTGGGACCTCTTTAAAAATGTCATTGACTCAGAAAAGGATTTTTTTATATTCTTGGCCTTGGTGCAATTTTCCATTTGGGTTCCATCGCTGACCTTTGCGACCATTCAATTAGCATGATCTGTTGAACGGCGAACGACGAACGACCTATTGGCTAGACAGATTCACATCTCGACAGTCCAGCTTTAGATACGGTTCACGGTGACTTTAACAAAAAAAAATTAAAAATTACAAGCGCCGGTATGCTGCGAAATACTTCGTACAAAGAAAAATAATTATGAGAAATAATTTCAATTTCTATTTTTATTTTTCACAGAACTGGATTCTAACAAAACAATTGAATCGAAACAGGTCACCGTTCTAGTAGTCAAGGACTTGGTCCGCTCAATGCATACATGTACCGAATGACAATTTTCTTCTTGGCGGTTTTCCTAGCATCGAGGACCTTAATTTCGCTCCAAATGATGTCTAAACGATATCAGGATCTATCACAAGCTTACACCTCATCAGATACCGGTAAGCATTCAGATTGTTTAAATCATTCCCAATTACAATCAATAATACAATCCCCCTTCATCAAACAATTAGGCAACGCCACCCAGACTAGAATAGACTACTATTCTAGCGACAAGATCGCCTTTCACTTCTCGAGAATCTTGTGACATTGCTTTGTGGTTGAATTATACTTCGCGCGAGTTAGATATTCGCCTATAAAACTCTCCCTTTCTTACACAAGGGTATAGAAGAGGGTTAGTAGTACTGGAGGTGCGGCTATTGTGATTCAGCTGTGCAACATGACTTAAATCTTCAATGTTCTGCTCCTCTCCAGTCCGTGCCAAAGAGCCATTTGCCTTTCAAATAGGCTTTTCGGAACAAGAAGACCCCAAGAAATAAGCATCCGAGTGAAAAAAGAGAAAAAAGGAATAGGGGGAAACGCCGGGACTTAAGGGACAGAACTCGACACATGGAAATGCTGCACATTTTCCCCGCTGTTTTCGTCTTCCTCCTCTTCCTTTGGAGAGACGCATTTTTTTCGCTTCTAACATTATTCGCCCTGCTGGGCCAGGAGAAGGAAAAGTAGTAGAAAAGGCAGAAGAACATGTCTATTATATTTGCCACAATTTTGGCCTGCTCCAAAACATCCAATTTTCCACCCGTAGAAGATAAAAGCGCCCACATTTGTATTGTCAGAGTTTGCTGTCCTACAGTATTGGGCTTACGCTTGGCTTACGACTGGCTAAGAATGTTGCCTAAAGGGTATTTCTCTGGTTGGCGCTGCTGCGGTGTGCTGCTAAGCAAAAATCTCAGATTTTGGGGTTCATCCTCTTCCAAAGCTAAAACGAGTGCTTGAGAGAAATCTAATTTCCCCCAAGATCCTGCGCTCTTGTAGGTGAGACACTACGCCGAGCAAGAGGAAACTTGTACTTCCGCGGTGGAGAAGTTGCGAACTGAACGGCGCTGGAGCAAGTTTGCCAATTAACGTAGGTAATTAAGGCCCTGTCGCATTACACGCACTTGATCGCCCATCAACTCCCACACACGAAAAAATGTAATCATGAAACTGATAGACGCTGGGGGGCAAGGCCTCCTGAGATGGGAGAGGCGATGAAAGCACAATCCAGCCCAGGGTATAAAATAAGACCACTTGTAAGAGACGATAATTAGCTCCTAATTTTAGAGACAAGGTATTACCAAATATTAGATACAAAAAAACGCACATTATCCATTTTATCCTTAGCTACTTTTAAAAAGTTGCAGTATCTGCAAAAATAATCGTTAAATATTACTTGTCTTGTATAAGTTTTAACACTACTTTGTAATTATTTTCAATATTACGCAAAAAATTGCTGCCTAAAATCAGAACGAGTTAGAAAGTTTGAATGGGACTTTCGTACAAACGTTGAAACCTTTCTAGTAATTGTTTTACATGTTTGGTAAAATTTTTAGTTTTATTTCTTTTCGTGTCATTCTTGATGTATGGGGCTATTTAAAGTGTGAAAACCTTTGTCAGGGACTGAAACTATTCAGCACTTTACTGCGAAAGCGCATGTCAAAAATCAGAACAACAACGAACCGCTTCATCTATCTCCCTGTTATTTTGCGCGATAGGCCAAAAACCTTTATCTTTAGAACGAAATATTCAAGTAAGAAGTTGGAGCAAATAAGGAGTTGATTGCGAAACTACTTCGACTCAGAATATACCCAACGAAGGTTCTATTCACAGAAGCTCTTTTCATCAACCCTAAGTTTATGTTTTCCAGGCCTTTTGTATCAGCGATACTGGGAACGAAATTGTACGCAACGGCATTTCATGCATTAACATCAAGAGATCAATACACGAAATATTTCGTAATGGATTTTTTTTTCTTTATTCCCCTCGCATCCTTTATACAGGAATATCTTCAATGTTCTGCAATCTTTGGTTGGGTCTTAAATCTTTCCTTCTCCCATCCTACCTTTTACTAACAAAAACCACTAAAAAGTCCTATTTGATGTAGAGATAGATGAGCACCAAGTGACGCGTCAACTTGTTAATGGTTCTCACCACAAAGACAGAATCACGCCCTCCTAAAAAAAGTACCGTAAAACAGAGAATAGCCTAGTCTCAATTCGTCCTAATGGTTTACAGCCTCATTAAGTGCACTAAAAGCAAAATTTCCCGGAAAAGGTACATTTGTTAACCAATCTTCCACGAATTAAAAAAATACCAAGTTTTCAAGTTTATGTTCACAGTTAAGTTCGGAGGGTTTCCGTTTTGTTACATACAAATGTATTTCCTCTCCTCGCTAAGCTACGTAAAGAGGAAAAAAAACTGTACTGGCTCTTCTCCCAGTATCTGGCACCCAAATTAAGTTAGGTTTCGAGACTTAGACGAACTGTAAGGCAGGAAAAGGTGCTAAGACAGCAGAATTATCGGAGGGAAAAAATCATTCTGCCAAATCTTTTAAGCGTGCAAGAGATAAAAAGATAGTATCGGTTTACGGAGAGGGGCCTCCTTTGGTATCGCATCAAGTGCTAACCGGTTTGTTATGGAGATCTCGTCTTACGCTGACGAAGCCTTTACCGCCTGAAAACCACCAAATCCCTACGACAGGCGATCCATCATGCATATGTTCTGTCCGTGACAAGTAGAGACATGGAAGATGTGCACAACCATTCACTTTTTTATGTATTTTTGGCCATTTTTACATACACAACCCCCTTGCACAGAGACACTACAAACCATAACAATAAGCCCCCTTGCCCCTTTCTTTCCCATTCTTGGTTCCATAAGAGCGCCACGGCACGTTATACCGGAATAAAAAAGGAGAAAAATGAAGCAGAAGCGAAAAAAGGGGGAAGTCCAGTACTGCACACAGCGTTTCTTCACGCGAATTCTCCGTCTAATTGCCATACAATAGGGTCAGACAAAGACATCAAGATCAGACACGCAACACACAATACAGACACACATCTGGTATTGGCTCGTAAAGCAAAGTGCTAAGGGACTCATTTAGGGACTTTTTGTGCATTTGATCCAGGTTTTCGTGCTTGGGGATATTGCATTGTGCAAGCTACAATGAAATGGTATGTAATTTTACTCGTAATGGTATATCTATTGGGTTCGCGGCACGAAGTGGCAGTTTTCCGTGGTGCTTCTTGTGCTCCAAGAGACTTGTTTTCTGACAAAGAAAGCTTTTGTTTGTTGAATGCGAGAATAACCATTAGAGTCAAATTACATTTCATTTTTTTCCGAAAAACGACCTGGGCTTTGGCTTATAGCGTATTTGCAATACGCACAGCAAACATTGTTGTGCTTATGTTGCATGCAAGTGTGACATAAGTGAAGAAATTTTATAATATATTATTTATTTTGTGGGTTGAATGTCACTGAAACTGTTATTATTGATTTCTGATGCATCAAAGTCATGTACGGCAAAAATAAAAGATTAACGTGTCACACGAAAAGTTGCGGGTATGCGTGATTCGGCTTGCGTTAAGCCCTCTAATTGCGTTGTTTAATCGGACAAAGCAACTTTACGGAATAACCGTATGCTAAAATCACGTTGCTTAAGCATTTTGAAAAAGGGCTAAAAAGGAAGTAAAAATTGGCTGGGGTGAAAGAAGCTAATCTTATCAGCCGACAGTGTTAACAATAGGCTTTATCGGTTTACGCGCTGACGTTGGCCCTATCAACAACACAGCGTGTCTCTTTTCAGCCTGTTGTCCATTAATCGCCGCTAATGAACACCCGACGACACACCATCTTGTCTTGCAATCAAAACAAGCAAATGAGGCGAGCCATGCCCAACAAAGAAAACCAGGCCTAGTACTACCGGCCGAACGTACAGGAGTGAAACGCGCTATATGGGCTGCACACGGTTTTAACACTCCAAAGCAACGCCTTCAATTCCAAACACGATCAAATCCACTCAAGAGAGTGAAAAACGCTCTTTCCGAAACTCCCAGCTTCATTACTGTTAAGTACTGGCTTTGGCGGCAGCATCTTCCGTCAGAATCCCCTTCAATGGTCATTTCCTGAGTTGTGGGTGCATGTGTTCTCATTAAAAACCAGGATTAATGGACCTTATGACTCGTTTTACAACCCATAACCATAACGTACCCTGCCCCGGGTGGCAATCGCTGTGTTCTGCGGTTTTGAAACCAATAAGGTCATCAAGGTCTCGAGTGTACTGGCACAGAACGTCAAATTATCCTGACAATTCCCGGTAAAAGCTCATTTCGCGTGTTCTGCGGTTGAGATAACAAAACTCTACGACGACCAAAGCTTATTTAGGTCTATAAGATAACGCATAACGCTGACAGTTCAAATAACTACCCCATGTGTGAACCCAGTGCCTTTCAGTTTTCCTAGAATTTATTAAATTTCAACAATCTTTTAATACCAGCTAAATCAAGTTCTTGCTTGTATTAATTCTTTCTGAGAATTGCTCAGTTACTATTTTAAAAATTTGTCGTTTTCATGTTCGCCGGAACTTCAATTTAGCCCTCGAAATAGCTTTCTATTCTCTTCTTGAAAGACTTTTATATTAAACACTTAATTCCTAGTTTTTCCTTCTAAATATTATATTTCGACTTTACATGATACGTTTTCTTAATACTTAAATCAAATCTCATGTTTTTTTAAACATATTCATTTTAACTATTTTTCTTTTTCTTTTTTAACAGCCTTGTAAGTTTACATCTAATTTTCCAAAACACTTTTGATTTTTGGTACTGCGTTTTTATTTTCTGATATTTAGAAGGTCTTTCTCAAATTCCATTCACTGAGAATTTCTTGGCTTCAACACTTTTTCAGATCTTTTTAAGCCCCGAACTTGTAAATGTTGAGAAGTTTTTCTTTTCCTAGTATTTCAAAAACTTTTGCAACCGTTCGCTCACGTTAAAAAGGGCGAAAAATAGAATGTTTGCTGACGGAAAGGTGCAATAGCCCCTAACCGGTACCAATCATTAGTCATAAGCTTTAGAAGAGCGAAAGGGAAACCTATTACGGAAGTCAGGTCTTAGCAAGTTTGGAAAAACTTTGTACTGCAACATTAACGTTGCCTAAAGTTCAAGGGTTAAAACGAAATGGAGGTGGCGTTAACCTCCAGGTCCAGGTTTCCCCAAATCGAAAACTTGGCCAATATTGACTCTCTTCATGGGTTAGTTATGACCGCGATAGAAGTAGTGTTTAGGATACACACACGAGAGGAAAAAGAGAAAGATGAAAATATTCAACGATTTCCAATACATACTCCTCACCTCTGACTTGGCCTGATACAAAAATACACATATAAAAAGGTGAAGAACGTGGCTACGTTTCCCCATTCCACCAAAAAAAGGGACAAACAACCCTGTGTACACTTTTTGTGCCAACAAAATTCGATAAAGTTGACTCACTAATACATAAAGCTTCTTTGACCTCGTATTTTATTTATTTTCCATTTTCTTGGCTGCTTGGTTTAGTAAAAGGAAACGAATGCACGCAACATTTTATTTTGGACTTACATTTGGAGCCCTCGTACTACTGGAGACATTTTTCCAGAATATTCATTAGTTTATGTAAGCATGCAAGTCAACCTCATGTGTTTCCTCACCTCATGTGATTAAAAATCATGAACCAATTTCATTGCTTAATTAAAATGTAAGTTATTCATTCCTTTTAATGTATCATATTTCTTATCGTCTGTGCTCTATACCACAACTAGTGGAAAATATACAGGAGTCGATTGGCGATTGTGCAAAAATCAGGCCGGGTAAATCGTCTTCGCTCCGGCCTGTTTATTGGCGTGGATGCGACATGTGTTGCCGGCCGCGCGGCCGGGCGAGCTGCGCTTACTCCGGTCAGCTGATGTACGTAAACGCGGCAAACCTCGACCCCTTGCTCGCCTCCTTCCCGGGGGAAACGTACTCCCCCGGCTACTTAGAACAGCAGTGACATTAGTAAACGCTACCCCTGCTCGCTAACTTTCCTCGTTCAACCGTGCTTGACTCAGCCTGCTGTATTGCGTGGAAGCGGTAAGGACTGTATGTATTGTAAAACAAAGCCCAGCAAGCACAAATAGCCCCGTTTTGTTCAGATGCGGACAAGTGGTGAAAGTCGGAGTATATGGTTTCTTGCTCGAAAAAGTCGTAAGATGATGTTATGACTAAGCTTACTGAGCTTAGAAATATTCCGTTATTATCTAATTTCGATATAACACTGAGAGGTAAAAATAAATAAAGTTTGATTCCTAACTCCACAAACTTTGCAATAAAAGGATATCGTAATGTGAATTTGTGGAAGGACGAAGGCTACCTTTCTAACAAGAACTATTTACTTAATATAAAATAGTCAAAACCGGACACACAAAAATAGGCGTTCTTTTTCTACGGCAGTTATGACGACGTTCGAGCAAACTTCTTTTCAGCGCAGGTTTCTCTTATAACAAGGTCTTAACTGTGATCTAAAAGGAAAGCTTTCTAAGAAAGTCTGTTTGCATAAATTATAGCACAAGTTTGAAAGCTTCTCTTCACATATATATAAGCACTAGTGAAACAGCGCGTTTATTTCAATAACGACGCTATAATCCCCTCAAAATTATCAGTCACTCTATACATCCTATTGTGCCTCCTTGTGTCCCACAAACGTAGACAGAGGCTATAATTATCCAGCACTCTCATTAAGCAGCGGTCTTTGAAATAAAAGTGTCAAGTTCTTGTTAAAGAAAAGACGGGAAAACTACCCGCAAAAAAGAAGCTTCTGGTTTATAGCGCAGGATTTTTAAAAGGGAAAAAAATACCATTACTCTATTCTTCCCTCAGCTCCAAAAAGAAAAGTGACGGATTCGTGGGAGGAGGAGATTACATTCAGTGTCATTTACGTCTTAGGGAGACAAGTTTTGTTAAAAAGTCCCCTACATATGTGGTACGGAGAGGAATTTTTCCCCCTTAGCGCAGGAAAAGTTTCTTAAAAGGACGTTGAGTGGTGTGGGATGAGAAAAATGGTGTTCTATTGTTGCAAAATGTCTCCATATATACATACAAGGGAAAGTAGAACAACGAACTAGAGAACCAAGGAACGCTTCTTAATTTTTTTTTTCTGTTGTGAACAACGAAAAATGTGGGGTTTTGTTTTAATGAGATGCAAGTGTGTGAAGAGTTGCGAAGGATATCAAATTACCAGCCGACAAACACTTTAGGCTTCGTATCTTATTTCGTTACAAAACTATAAACCCTCTTGGAAAAGTTAGAAATGGAAGGATTACTACAAGTTTCAGGTAACAACGCTTAACACCTTCATGTGTAATTTGGCGCGAGAAAAATGGCCGAATTTAAGACTTCAATGCAAGTACAAAATCTCCTGAGCTTTCTATGGCATCGAGAAACGTAACGCCCTATGACTATAAATTTAGAAACTTACAAATATTAATAGCACGACACTTCCGGCCTTCTTCTGTTCGCGCCAAAATCAAAGCTTCACGTAAAGTTATAGTTTCAGGAAAAAAGTTTTAGTTTGCATTGTTGTATAAGATTTTGTTTTTATTGTAAGTTTTTTCGACCGATGAAATAGACATTTAAAGCTAGCACGTTTTCAAACTAGAAACTCTCGCATCATACCTTCATACTTCAGGAGTGAGCTAGAAAGTTTTCGAACCTCAAGCACAGCACATATGCGTGGTAAATTCTAAATGGACAAGAAACTGTTAAAGTAAAACCACATAACACCTAAGCGACCCTTTGAATTTCACATTTTTAGAATACGAAGAAGCTGGAGAATTTAACTACAGAGCGTTGGATTTACTAACCAGCATCAATGGAAACTGACGTGCTTGGCGAAAAAGTCGTAAAGGCATAGCCACGTATTTAATTTCTACTACGTCAATTATAACATACGTTTACTGTTGAAATAGACCCCGGATGTAAGAAACATTGAGAAAAAAATCGTTCAAACCTGGTTTTCTCTTACATGAAATTTGTAAGATTACAGTGATTAGCAATTGCGGTACCACGATCCACGTCTCTTATATGCGGATCTCTCTTTCACACGAGTTTTTCTTATATACGCTTTTCGTTAAGTAAGATTTTCGTGGAACTGTAGAACTTTTAAAGACTTTTTCTTACATATGAGTTCGAGAGATCCACCGTTACTCAGCGCCAATCAACGCACAGGAAGTGCGAAGAGTCCATATTCTAATGCGTTGTTTTCGTTTGATTCTCTCGTTCCTTAAAAAAAATTATCTTATACAAGAAAATGAAGACAATTGTGTGTGGGATTAGGTTTGCTACCGGAAGTTGTCGAGACGATTGGATAAAGAGTTGGACGCATTTTTATGTTTCTCTGGTTCCGTTTGCAATCCCAGAGTACTAAAAAAAAATCTCTAATAACGACACACAGCTCTACAAGTCTGAAAAGTCAAAGTAAGATGAGAATTGTTTCATTGTGAAGTGACAAACCACTCCAAATGATTGTGGTGCTCACAGCAGCGTACCAAGAGGAAACCGCAAGCTCACGCACTTGAAGGCGTTCCGAGAGTAACTCATTTGCCTTCGCATGGCACTGTACGTCAATAATTAAGTTGTATGTAAATCAAACCATAAAATGGACCAAAAATGGCACGGCAGTATTGGGGTAACAGCAATTCGTCAGGAGTACAACAATACCATAAACATAAACTAAAGGAAGGGAACTACTTGGTGATCGGTGCATTAGGCTATAAGACTCCCGTTTTTTTCCACAAAACCGGTTGCGACATTCACTTCGACGTTAAAGTATCGGCTCGAAGAAGCTTTCGATACAGCTTTCGCAAAGGCTTTAAATGGTTTTCTAGCTCATAAACTTCTGGAATACAACATATTGACTACTCCTTTCTTCTCTTTCTCTCTGTCGTTCTGCAACCTTCCTAAAATGGGAGGGAAACTGCTTTCAGAGTGCGAATCATAAGTTCCGCTCAAAGGTTTTTTCTTTTCAAAAGCTTCTTACTACTATGCTATTGTAAAGTTTTCCTTCAAGGAGATCATAGTGTGATTATGCAAACTTCAGCCAGTACTTTTCAATAAAAAGGGAGCCGGCAATTTTTTTAAAGAAAAGAAAGAGCAGGAGGGACTGAAAATCTGAGACACAGCTGTGGGGAAAAGCTTCTACGCGAATCAAATCTAGGCAATCTGAACTTAAATGCTCCAAAGGGAGCGTTGTCCTGGTAAAACTCTACAAAAAGCAAAAGCTAGTACGCTAGAACGACCCGGTAGTGGGAAAATAAGAAAAAATCGTTTAAAGCTAAAGAATCTCTTGAGTCTAATAAGCTTTTACCGAGTTTGGAAAAGATTTTGCTACCTGTCGCCAAGTACAAAAGAAAACATTTTATTAGGGAATATATGTATCCCGTTTTCAGAATAAGACAACCCTTTTTCAACAAACAGTCGTGTGCTAAACCACGGAGAATCGTACGATGAATTTGTGGCAAGTTTTGCCGTCAATCGGGATAACTCTGAACACGTGGAGTAACATTTAAATGTTTATGGGGAAACGTGGAGTAGGCTATCTACCGCCCCTCAACTACGCAAAGACATGAGGGGCTGCTTAAATTTTTAGGGCTTACTTGCTAGAGATTTACTTTTCTTAATTTTTCCTTTCATTTTTCAAAGACCTCGGCCACATTTACTAGAAATTAGGCTTCAAAAGTAAATACTTTGTAAAATGTTTTACAAACTGCAGAACACTCTTTAAATTTTAGCCTCCTTGGCGCCGATAATGGCAACTAAGCCTATGAAACTAGTCTTTTATGGCAATAAAATTTTGTTTAATAAAAACGAGTGTGGAGACAGCGAAAAGCTCCTAACGCGAAATACAAGAATACTAAAGTTATCGGCTCACCTTAACAATTAATCGAGTGGGCTTTGAAAAAATCTCAGCTTCAACACATCCGTAAGCTTAAGCAGTACTTTACTGTCGCGGAAGTTTTCTTCGCTATATTTAGCTGTGTTTTTAAAATCGTGCAAAACACAAAAAATCTTTTTGTGTTTCTTTGCTTCTTAACTAGCGTTTCTACTATTTAAAATAAAACTCTACATATTTGAAGTTTCTATTCTGCACAGGTTCTTTTTGAGTAACTGCAATGAAAACAGTCTATTTCCGTATTTGCCCAACAGTTTTGATAGATTTTTCCAAAAATGTAAGTTTTCGGCACCAATATATGTCCCTTTTCGGTTTCGCGATGTCACTGTTTCGACTTAATGAAATTTAGTCACCCTATTCTTGAACGGAGCGTTAATATTCCTCATGAAACATACGGACTTTACACACATAAAAACTAACGATGTAAGAAACGCAAAATTTTTTTGAAACAAATTTAAAGAAGGTTCATCCATTCCAAAAAAAAACTACAAACAAATCCCCTAGTGAAGGCAAGGGTAGAGGAAGTGGTATAAATGTCGACTACAATTCTTATTTTTGAAAAAACGGTCTTAGATGTGAGATAAAGAAAAAAAATCCTCTGTAGTAGATACCTAAGTGTGTTATCTACTTTACCTGCATAAAAATGACTTTAAAGTTGTCGCAAGCTTTATTTATTGCAATTTTTCTAAATCTCTCCAAAATCGACATTCTGAAAATGTGATCCAAACTACGACCACTATGGGAAGACGATATTAATGAATTCCCAAAAAGGAAAAAAACGGAATCAATACAATTAAAAGTACTTACAACGAAAAATACATATATATAAAGTACTTTTTACTACAAAAACAGAGCAAACAAATACTCCAAACGCTAACTGCACGACATTCTTTGCAGCGGGTTAAAAACCTTCCAAAGTGCCTGGCGTGTGACGCACTGGCGCCACTGCAGTAGCAAGTTGCACGGGTTAGCGTACAGAACCACGCTACCAAGTCGAAATCTACCACATGACTACTTTATGAAAACTTGGACTGTTCTCACAAATACAGTTAATGTTTAGTATTATATACACAATTCTAAGAAATTCTGGTACTTAAGCTAAGCGTGTAACTAAAGAAAGTGTTATTAACTTACGCACTTTCTTACAAAAATGACCAATTATACGCGACTCTTAAAAAGTCTCGCAGCCATTAAATTCTTGAAATTAAACAACTCAACAACCACAAAGCGGACTGAACACTAACTTCTATAAACAGTTACACACTTATGACAACAATCTCTCTTAGCCGGGATTAGGTAACAATTAGTAATAGAGCTAAAAATGTGTTTGTTAGAGTTTAGACCATAGTTGGAGTTTGGACCTTTTCTTCTATAAGAAATAAAACTGGATACAACACGAACTTTAAAAGGAAAGATATAAAACAACAACAGTCATAACAAGTTGAACAATAAAAGCAAGAATATAAGAGTGACACAATAGCAACAACAACAATGAATTATTCGAGCCCCATAAGCATTTCGCGCATATCGCAGCAGTTAGTGCATTTTTGGCGCTAGGTAAAGGTATGGGGGCACCAATAATGCGGCTACACGAGCCGTGTTTGCTTCGGCCCGTTCTGACATGTAGAAGCGGTAAGCGTGGAATTCCCGTGTTGCCTACGCTTGACCGGGCGGTCTATGCTTGCTTCAACTTGCTGGAACCAGTGTTGTTGTGCTGCTACTTATTTCCCTTAACTGAGCAAGACCGAACTATCCATGTTTCCTTCGGCTTACCAGAAATGAATATAAGCATTGACGCCGTGCTGTGGTAGTTTTGCTCCAAATGGTGCAACTTTTGACGGCGATTTGGAAATGATGCAACCTCAGATTTGAACGACTTTCCGTTTCCTGACTACCAAAAATTAATCCACAAGACGTACACCTTTAAATAGACGGAAGGGAAGTAAGAACGTTTGGGAAGTCCCGAGATTCTTTGATTAAGCGGCTTAATTATAGGATTACGAACGGTCTGGGAAGGCTTGAAGTTTCCTCGGGGAGTGAAGTGCCAATTAGATAAGCTTCAACGAATAGCTAAAGCGACTCACACAATGGCGGGTAAGATGAAGATTGAAGAAACTTTGTCCCCAGTTTTGCGAAGTGGAAGTAAAAGAGAAAAAGCTTACCAGTCGAAAAGCCGACAAAAAGAAATGGCTTCGACTTGGAAGGAGAGAATCAACGAGAGACAGAGAGAGATTCCTCAACGAAAAACTTGCTTGGAGATTACAGCAATGGCCTGTGTGGTGTTAGGCGTAGTGGCTTCAGGTTGTGAATTGATTTCTCTGTCTTATCGGACATAGTTCTCCATCGCTCTTGGCCTCTCGGGCGTGGAAAGCGCAGCGAGCTCAAGGCGTCGAGGGCACACGGCCAAAAGAGAACAACACATAAATTAACACACCAGCACCGTAAAGCTGCAACCGTTACTTACTCAAGGTATACACCAGTGCAGTGAGAAGAACATAAGGAAGAGAAAAAATGGAGAATAAATTAAAGGCCAGAATGACGCTCAACTCGAAACGCTAATTAAACTAAGCTACGAATGAATGTGGGACGGGCACCTTAACTCACTTAACGTCTTCCCACGCAACAACAACGCCACGCTCCCGCTTTACATGTCCAGTTTTCTCTCGCGTTAAAACGATTCATTCAGGCTGCAAAGAGTAGCAAACAGAAGCCAAGCATACTTGACGGTAACTACTTAAATTACGACAAACAACTGTTCTGCACATCTTGCCGTAAAAGAGGACTGTCGTTAATCGAGATTTCGACGTTTATCTACCCACGCGTAAATGAGTATTAACAATACAATCCTTCCAAATCTTCCAGAAGTGTTTAAATTGCAGTTTTCTTAAAGCAGCCATATAGTGTGTCCTATTTAATATTTGATCTGACAGAGCTATTTTATAGTTCGTTGCGCGTTTGCATTGCTAGAGGTGCTAGTAGTATGCCCGCCATATCCGGTCCATTTGTTTACTTTTTGGCGCGCGAAATGCAACGGAGGCTCCTTCACGAACAAACCTGTCTACAACGTCTGTCGTTTTACAAAAAAGAAACAAATAAAAATAATAATCCCTACTAAAGCAGTGGGAGAAGCGCCAAACTACTTGGAGTTTCTTGAGTTCATTGAGGTCAGGTATCAGAAGTACTAGCGCGTGTGAGAAATTTGTACTAAGAAAAATATGCCAGAATACTGAGACATGTTATCAATGAAGGAACTGAATTTCCTGGTATTCCTAGTTGTTTGTGATAGCTTTTTTATATTTCAGTACCAGTCGTGATTTTCCAAGAAACACTGATGTTTTGGTTTTTACCATTTCACAAAAATCCCTATTGTATTTCACACGTGGAATACAGTACGCATCTAACGTTACGGCTATTTCATTGCTTGTCTAATGATACAACTTTGGAACGTACTTTCGAGAGCTTCTTATTGTGTCATAAACAAATAATAAATTACCGTTATCGCAATGCGAGAACCAAGATATCTAAGTCTCAGTAGGTTATGCTAAGGATTTATTTATTTTTTTTTTTTTTTTTTTTTTTTTTTTATAAAAGTGCCATGAAGACTAGAGAGTCGTACCGCATGACTTTAAATCATAAGTTCAACCCTCGTATTTTCGGACGTTGTCAACGCGGCCTGTTAAGAAGAAAGATTGTCTGAAATCCAACAGCGACGATGTATTATGTATTTCCATTTATACGATGTATTCTACTCTACTATACCATATAATTATAAAAATGTGCGGTGCAAAATTACGATTGAAAAAAATAATAGATAACAAAAAATACTACTAAAAAAATACTGTATAATGGCCCCACTAGTCTTAACGTTGCAAAAAAAATTCGAACAACTCGCTGCAAAATGTCCGTTTTCAGCCATATCAACAAATCTCACACGACTTGAAATTCAAATGGCCATTACGAACACACCCGAATTTCAATGGTGTAAGCTCTTGAACAATTTGCTGGCTAACTCAATAAGTAATTTTGCACAATGCTTTCATACAGCAAGTTAGTCCCAGGTAGTATAATAGTGCAGTTGTTCGGTTTCCATTAGCAACGGTATTCCGAATGCTTGCCATCCTTGGGGAATCCGTAGAAACTCATAAAGTTGGCAGATTCTGGGGTCCTTTGCTGGATTCTAATTAATTAGTTACCAATTTCTTCAAACAAGCGCAGCTTGTCAGTGGACCTGAGAATCGACGGAACTAAATTTAAAATCAAATTTATATTGTGTTAACCATCGTTCAAAGTCACGCGCCCTTAAAAGAGCCATACTTCATTTTCCTCGGTCTTTGTCCTTTTTTCCCCTTGCGAGAGAATGAACCAGGCGTGGATTCACAGGTATGAATGTTCCACTCGCCAGATCGTGTAATTTCTTTCAACTCCAGCTAGGAAAGGAATTGGTTCTCTTTTGTCATCCGCCAACGCGAGGCTCCCCTTCTTTTACATCCTCTTTTTTTCCACCTCTAATAAATAACTTAAAAGGGTAAGCAACAAGAAAGCTAAAGATTGGGAAAGAGGAACATGTTGGTTAACTATCAGGAAGCCTCCTCATTTGCATTAAGCTACTAGCGTGTCCCCCACCCCCCATCTTTTTTCAAAAATTTTCCTGTCTTTTTTATGAAACAATACTTCTTCCCGTCCATATAACACTATGCCGTTGATAAAATCTCGAATATAACTTTTTTATCTCTTCTTTTACCCTGTTCTCCTTTAGTTCTCCAGGAAACGGCAGCCACATTCCAAACGACGTGTAATACCTTTTTACCTAAATCCGCCTTGGAAGAGAAAGATTCGTTTGGGGATAAAGATTTACGAAACAAATGATTTTTTGTTATTTTCAGAGATTGCCGACCGACAGTTTCCCGCTAGGCGCTTCTTCTCCCTTTCAATTAAGTAACTACAGATTATAGTTTGCCTAATACCTGTTCCCGTCACCCAAGTCGAAGATGAAACGATAAAACCGGATTCTTTATATGATGTTCTTTCCGTTAAAGCAAGGAAAAAGGATTCTTTTCGGAGACGGCTCAACCAGAACGGAGCTAATATGCCAATATAGAACGTGAAAATCAAATAAAAAGAATTTGAAGTCTAGATACGTTTGGAGCGGAAAGTTTGCATACGTTGTCTTGGCGTTCAATATTGGTGTTCTCATATGTGACGACCCAAAAGAAGAATAATGCTAGATGACATACAAAAGCACTTTCCGTACGATCAATATACTGGACTTGCCCACAACTTTATAAATAATGACAAACCCTGTCAACTGTGCAATTTAGCAGCGGAAAAAGAAGTGTACTGTATGTTTTAAGCGAAAATATGAAAAACGAGCAAGAAAGAAGGGAGAAGAAAGAGAGTTCTTCCAGCCATAGTTATTTTTCCTTGGATAAAAAACGCCCCATTCTCATCCCGTGACAGCAGCAATTCTACGCTCGTTCCCTTTTTGCCTTTAACGAGTTATGGCCAACAATGAAAGTTGCAAAGAGCAGGTGTCCCCGGCACTAGTTGTTAATACTCCCTTTCCCTACAGCTAAAGATAGTGTCCCCAAAATCGTATTTACTCGTCCCGTGTCAATAAAAGCGACCTTGTAATAAAAAGCCGCCTAGCACACCATCAATTAAAAGTTTCTATATTCTCACCGAGAAAAATTGACAGCAAGAGGAAACAAAAATGCTAAGTCATCTTAGATTGTGTGATGTCCCACTGCTTTACTTTCCAGTGTTGCGTAACAACGAGGTCCATAACGAATGAAATCATTACGATTTTCGTCTTTACCCCACATATCAAGATAATAGTAGTGAGTCAAGGACGGCAGAGCACTGATTTTGTTGACCGACAGGAAACAATATTCTGATGGTGATTTATGTCCTAACTAGAGGAGAGGCGGAGAAATTGGGGCTCGCAATAATTTTTAATTCTTCCATTTTAACTCTATCACAGTCTGCAATTACATTATTACATTAGAGTTTACTATGCTTAAGGCGTGTTCTGGCTATCGGCCAAGGCACTTTTCACTTAGGAAAAATTAAAATAAGAGTGAGTTACAAATAAAGTGGAGCAATATTTTTCTATTTGTTCTAGCGATGGGAGGGCAGATTGGACGTGGATTTACTAAAGGCTTTTTCTCATAAGAAAACTAGTCAACCAAACTCTTGTTACAATAAATTGATTTATCTTAGTTACTTTAGTTAGCTTATAATACCGTAACAAATCTTAGAAAATCAGTCGCACTGATTAAGTACATTAATCACGAGAAGTACTCTATGTGTAATTGTTGTACGATAGACTTTAATTATATAAATAAACACTATAGGTGAAAGCTGAATTCATTGCAGTTTTTGTCAACCGGTCGGGATCGGAGCGGTAGTTGACATGTCGGATAGTTGACAAAATCGGATTCACGTGCCAAGTGCGTGTTATGAATACTTTTAAATTGGGATGCGCGATTCGAATTACAGGCGAAAATAAAAAGCTGTTTGGTACTTAAATCATACTTCTCGAGACAATTGTGAGAAATTCTCACATTACCCATGGGTAAATACTTCAAAAGCAATACGAAAACCTATAGTTAACGAAGAAACATTTTGCAAATGCGGCTGACAAAATCGGAGTTGCATTGTATGATTCGAAACCTTTCTTTTTTCAAACGAATATACATTTCCGCTCTAAAACATTTCGTGGCGTTCGTGCCTCATTACTTTTTATTCATGCAAAGCTAACTTTGGAAACTGGTGACTTAAGCTATTGACGTATTGTTGTTCAACGAAAAAAAAAACTTGACTAAAATATTACTTTTATAATATTTTTGGTTACTGAAACTGGTATAGTCGGGTAAATCTAGTCACGATCGAGACGGAATTTGCTCTTTTTTATTGTACAAAGAATTTCAAAACGAAAGACGAAGACATTAATACGTCGATAGTTCGATGTCATTCGTCTTAAAACAATAAATGAACCAACCCGTATAATAAACGGTATAAAAACCAGTAATATCAGAAAAGCAGTAAAATCAGTTGTTGAATACTTCTTTAAAATAATCCTTATCGTGGATTGTCTGACCCTATTTCGCTCCCATTATCCGCTAATAAGGGTCTGCAAAACCCCGGGCTGTGCTATATTACGCATACATGAAGTTGTTTCGCTCACGGTGACAGAAGGTAAGAATACGAGCAGTTTCATACTTCTAGATTCACGTAACATGAGATTCATAGTGTTGAACATTAGATATAGGTAACACCGGGACACTTTGGGCAGTTTTTCACTTAATTTTTTCTTTAAAAAGTTTCAATGAGCTACGTTATAAACTGTTTGGTAAAAGCAGCAAATAAGTGACTTTCCATAGAGCTCAGAAAACACCACCGAAAAGGCGAAGTGTCGCAGTTTCCCAAATAGCTAAGGGTTTTCATTCGAACTTCAGCATAACAACGAATTAACGTTTTGAATGTTTAGTAATTTTTCGAAATTCTTTACGCTGGATTCTAAGAGACAATTAGAACTGTCCCATCAACCCCTAACCAAGGGTGACCCGGTCTCCCCTATCTCTACGTAAAACGCGTTAAAAAAGGCTTTCATTTACGAGCAGATAAAATTGTGTTTTAAATACAAGACAGTTCTCCAGCTAAGTATCACCGTGTGCCCCGCCCGTAAAACCTAAGAGTGCACATGAACTAGAGAGCAGGATAATTAAAAAAAGTTGTGTTGGATCAGCGGAATGTACCCCTTTCTATAACTTAATTAGCCAATCTTCTTTTGCAACTCTACCGGATTCCGGAACACGATGAAATTGGAGTTCTATCGCACTTTATGAAAGTCTTCGAGGGGCCTCAAATTCTCTATAAACGACTTTAACTCTACTATAATGGGGTATGTACTCAGAGATTCTTACTAACCTTTGGCCTTTTTCTGTCATAATCCCTTTTATCAAAGGTTGTAAACAGCCTTAGCGTGGGTTTGGCTTCACGGCGCGCTGGAGGCCAAACATGGGCCAAAAGTAAAAAAGACTAACTTCAAGTTTACCCTCTTCCCCATGTTACCCTCCAGTCGGTCGACATTTCCTGTTCCAGTCGCATTACTAATCTTCACACTATTATCTCTTCCCTATAAATACGATCCACCGTTTAGGACCAAAAATGCGTACTACCCATTTCTTGAAATCTGAACTTTTGCCATTCCTCGAAAATTTATATACGAAAGTTCGAAAAACATGAGCTACTACAAAAGGAATTAATAAATAAAGCACGCGGAACTGGACTAGTCAAAATCGATACGAATTCCGAAGATGATTAATGGTCTTTTTAAAGAGTGCAATTAATTTGTTTATGGTTTCCCAACAGTTCCACCCAACTCAAGTCACGTTATACACAGGGTTCGCCTGTTCCAGGGCAGCCTCGGACGGAACCAAAGCTTCTAACTCATTGTTTTTGGTCAGACTTGGCTCTTTACTGTAATCATTGGTCTCGGCTGATGACAAAAGTATGTGCAAAGCGCCTTGGAGTCGTAACAAGTGACTACTGTAATCCAATTCCCGAACGATGCGTTCCCTGAGTTTGAGGAAAAGGGTGTCCACGCCTGGTGGCAACGTCTCATTTTCGTAAACATCTAAAGAAATACCCTTCAGTTATCGGCCTGGCTCTTAATTTGAAGGTCGAAGATATGAAATGGTATATTTACCTATTAAGGTGTCTGTCACATCGGAGAGGATGGGCGAGAAGGCCGGTTCATCGATGTAACGGATTAGGAAATTCAGCAGGGGAATCAACGTTTTCCCATCACGACCAGCAACGGCGGCGTTCAACGCACTTCGGCTGTGGAGGCAATAGACACATGGGAAAATCAGTAATAATGAATGCGAGCCATCACCAGTGAGAAAAGCGTTCCTCCTTCCCCTTTCTGAGACAACGCGTGTGAAATAACTTCAGCAATGTTTAGCTTTGGGGGGGACCAAATGTCCCCAAAGTCGTTTATGTTCTCAGAAAAGGGAGTAAAACTAGAAAATTGGTCCTGAAACGTGTAATTTGCATGCAGGGCTGGTGCCACATCTTCGCCGAAGAACAAAGAACGAAGTATTGATGCAACGAAACAAAACGATTTCTTAGTTTCACCACTTTTGGGGGACATTTGGAGACCAATATTCAGCACACTGACGCCAAATTGCAACGCTCCGAAGTTTGCAATACTAAAGTTTCATCTGTTTTTTGCTGTAGGTAAGATTCCACGGAAGTCGGAACAACTTTCAGAGATTAGCTTTAATTTACGAAACGTTCGCTGGTTGAAACATACGAAACTTACAGTAAAAAGGAAAACAGGTGAAGTTTCCGCAACAAGAAAGACTAATACTGATTACAAAGTTTTCTATTTTATAAATATACAGGTAATCAACAATCGTCGAAGATGGAGTTAATTGAAGTCATGCATTATTTTACTAGACCGCACGAAAGATACATTTTGTCCGCTAAACTTTATTAACGTACTTTTTATTTTACTTTTAGTCCATTCCAGAAAAAACGCTTGGTTCTACGTACGAGAGATTTGTCAATCAGAAGTTCAGAAAGGTTAAACAAATGAAGAATTACGTTAGACTCTGATCCATTTTTAAATTAATCTTTTCACTAAATTTCCAACAAGTTTCTTTTTTATCTTATTAAGCTGTTATAATTTAATGTCATGTAATTCTAATATTATATGTGCGTGTGGGGTGCAACGAACGCGCTCGCTATGTCACTAGTGGGCTCTTTTTTTTTTCTTTTTGAGCGCGAGTAAGTCTGACAGCAAACGCTCATTTTATAGTGCAATCAAACAGTCAAAATTAACTTTAATTAAATTTAGTTATACTCAACGGAATTTGAATAATCTATTTACACTTCCACAGTGATTTTTACGGTATCTGCTCGGCCACCTCTTGGACACCAAAGTAATAAAAGAAAAAATACAGAAAGCTGTGTTTTGTTATGAGATTTCTTTTTAAATACAAAGGGCAGCACGGCGAAATGAACAAGAATACACTCTTTAAAGAACTTCGAGCAGGTTCGTCTGGTCAATGTATGCTATTTTGGGGTCATTTTTTACATTATAAAAGTTAAGGAAGTATTCGCACTCGTACATCATAATAACCCTATATCAATTCGTATGATATTTCGTGTCTTGTAGAGATTTAAAAAAAAGGATTGCGGTTTTTAAATGAACTTTAAAATGCCGGATAGGTTCCAGCCTTTTATTCGATACCGTACTTACACGACCTTAGTCATCCTATGCTTGGCAATTAGTTCACTATTACTTTTCTGGAAGTTGTCCTTGGTATGATAAAAATCAATAATGACCTTTCATCAGTTCTGTCTCTCGCACAAAACATTCGTTGTGTCTTTTGCTGCAAAAAGTGGTGGAAGTATTAAACAGACTGGGGTCAAAAGAATGGGAAGTGACTTTTTAGGACGAATCATATGTGGAGGCAGTGGTTCAGAAACTTTCGAGCCGCAGTATCCCTTCCGTTAAGTCGGCGATGCTTGCCTATTCCTTTTCAAAAATACGAGCGCAATTTAAAGGGTGAATACATACTTCACCTAAGTATTTCACCACTATAATCTGAAATTCCTGCCGTACCCACAAGGGATACGCGTGACACCGATTCAGAAACCTTGACTTGAATGCATAAAGTTTTGCGTGCAACGAATTTGTGGAAGTACTCAATGTACTGTCTGAATTATAATTACGAAACGTAAATATATCCGCTACATTCGGATTAGCTATTCTGACGCTGACGGACGACACTGCACTATGCGGAAATGAATTTGGTAAGATTGAGAGACTTGGCGCGATTCAAGAAGATTTTTTGTCATTACAATTGTACCTTTACGTATTTAGAAGAATGACTGCATCAGCACACAAAGCGTCCCGGTCGTATTTGGTTGCACAGATTAGGATTAAAAAAGAAAAAGATTGGGGGAAAAACGTAAGCAAAAACAGGCTCAAACTCCGGATTCGCATGACAATTTAGAAGATTTCAGGACTGAGAAAGGGAATAAAACGCGAAGGAACTCACCGAAGGAGTTCTTGCATGACGGCCACTGTAGTCCCTGGTTGCCTTCTCGTCATGTAAGGATGGAGTACTGCATCCAAAGCCCTGGAATGCTGAAACTGGCGGAGATAATTGTCGTAGCGGGACTCTTTCTCCATCATTTCCTCTTTAACTTGCACATCTCCCGGTGCAAGCTGGTAACCTGCACGCACTTGCAATCTATACGAATACCGCGGACGAGAAGGCGCCGCGACAGCTTTCTCTTCGGCGTTAGCAAGCGAAGAGCTTTCGCGGTGCTGTATCGAAATGAGTCCGTCTGACATGCCTACCACGAGTGTATCATCGTCGGGCTGAAATATAAATAACGAAAGTAAAATGAAGGAATGAAGAAACGTATTTTCCAAGTACGACTTATACCACAAAAATATTACAAGGAAAACCTGAGCCTAACTTACAGTAATTCCTAAGGTTAAGATGGGTGACGGATAAGTCAACGTATGGACAACTTTGTAGGATTGGACATCGTAAATGTTCACATGTCGGTCTAAGCCTCCTGTCAATAATCTTCGGCCGCTGCTTGCCAATCGAATGGAAGTTATTGTTTTGTGATGCCGGGAGACGCAGGCTAACAGTTTACCACCCGATAAGGCGTCCCAGACTTTCATTTCCGTTCCTCCTAAAAGGGGGAAATAATAAAAACAGCACAAAACGACTCTGCACATATTTTCCTCTGCGAGTATTTTTACCAACTGATAGGAAAATGCCATCTCCTGGAAACATGAGAACATCTTCGACTGGCGCACCATGGTTCATTTTAAACGAAAGACCACTGGAAGAGTTCGACGTCCGAGTATCAAAGAGTCGCACGGAGTGATCGTAAGATCCCGTTAGGATCAAGTTTGGATTCGTGTTGGACACGAAACCGGCACGTACGTAATCTTGATGATCGCCTAGCACGTGGAGCTTGGTTTCGCTCGGTATATCCCAATAAGCCACCGTTTTATCGTCCGAAAAACTGGCTAAATGCGTACTGTCACAGAGAAATTTGGCTCGATGGACGGGTCTAGAGTGGAAAAGCGAGAAATTAAGTATTCCAATGCGAAAAGGTGATAATACAGTAGCTTCAAATGGAAAACAAAACGACATTACAGTTAAAAAAGTAAAAAAATTGCAAAAAATAAATGACGCTATAGTAAATCACTAGAATTTAACATATGAATCTTGTACCGATCATGGCCTTTGAAAATCCGCAATAACGACTTGGTGCCCACGTTAAAAAGTTTGACATGGCCTTCTTCGGTTCCAGCGCAAAGTAATTTTCCGTCTGATCGAAAAGAACCTCCATACGCTGCATCTTTAAATCTAGTTAAGCTTTTCTGGACAACGTGTGTAATAGGATTGTAGATTTGCACCTAGGGAACACGAAGTTAGCAAAATGTTAACGAAAAAACGTCACAGAATTTCAAACTTACTCTTGATGAACACGACACAGCTATGAAATGAGGTTCCCCAGACATTACATCCACATAGTCTATAGGTCCGAATTCCTTGACTGTCGCTGGGAACTAATGAAAACTTAATTAGGCGAAATAATTACCTAATAAGAACAACACTTACAGAAAATTTTCGCCAATACAAATTATCTGCCGTTGCTTTTTGATTTAACCTAGGTAACTTTCTGGTCTGGGTCTTCTTGAACGAAGCCATGGCAGTTGTGTCTTTAAGAAATGTTCAATTATTTAATTTGTTGAAATTCGAATATTGGCGTACTTCACAAACATGAAGCATGAGAACCAACGTGGTGCTAGGCCAAAACTTCAGAAGAAGAACTCAGTTGCTATGCTCCCCGGCAGTTGGCAGCGGTGAAGACAAAGATTCCAAAAATAAAACAGCTGTGCGCAGTTTGCCTTCACTTGATCATGCCGGTAACAGTCCACAGGGCTAAGGCACGCAAGCCTATGTTGCGGATTCAGACAAACGCTCCTCTTGCGGATAGGTATCCGCTGTCTTTTTTGTTCGGACATCTTCACGCCCGCTAAATTTGAATAGCGTTCCTGTGATATGCTGCCACCTGTTGGTCAAATCAAAATACCACGAGACTTCACAACGCATGCTTTTGAGTTTGACTTAATATTACCGACTAGTGACAACAATGAATCCTGTTTTACGCTTTGTAAAATTAACACAAAATGCTTGTGCGCCAACAAAAGGCTCCAAATACGCGGCGGGATACGATCTGTGTAGGTAAGTGCAAAAATTCGTGACAATTTCCGAAAATATTTATTATTTTTAATTTTACAGTGCTTATGACTATGAAATTCCTCCACGAGGTAAAGTAATTGCTTTAACGGACATTCAGATCCAGCTGCCGTTAGGTTGCTACGGCCGAATTGCACCTCGTTCCGGACTAGCCGCTAAACATCACATTGATGTGGGAGGTAACTTGTTTGTTTTCTTAACTTAACGAACTAATTACGTGCCCTTGTTAGCCGGCGTGATCGATTTGGACTACAGAGGGAACGTCGGCGTCGTTTTGTTTAACTTGGGAGAAGAAACATTCCAAGTGAAAAAAGGTGACCGTATTGCTCAGCTCATATGCGAGAAGATCCTATATCCAGAAATAGAAGAAGTGCAGGTAATTGCTATATTTTTACCACTACACCGAATATAGGTCATAAAAAACTGGTACATATGTGCGTACGATAACGTGCTTGAAGTGCCACATTATTATGGACAGCTCGTAGCACGCACAACAAAGTTGGCTTGTTTTCAAGCCATCGAAGAGATGTTGTCTTTCAAAACACAGGTTTGTGCACAGTAAAGGATATTATTTTGTTATTTTAGAAGCTTGATGACACCGAACGCGGTGAAGGCGGTTTTGGGTCGACGGGATCGTCCTAATATCATGGCAAAGACTTTCTGCTGTGACTAATGTGCCAGTTCAACCAGACACATTCCTATGTGTGTTTATGTTCTCAAGTTCTTCCCAGAAAAGAGCGAAAACGTATCCCACTGCACATTCTGAAACCCTTCTCTTTAATTTTTTTGGCCTCTCTATTCTTAAAATAAATAATTATGCTTGATACAACAATTTACCGTTCAGTTCCTCATAATTTGTCTCACTGCCAGTTTAGTTTACTTTAACTATTTTTACAGCTGACTGACAGCGTATTTCCCGACGCTCCTCTTTCAGCTAAAAAAAAGTGAAAAAAAAGAGAAGGAGGAATGTTAGGTAAAAGCAGGGAGAAGCAGGAGTGCCTTATAGAAACTGTTTTAGCAAACGATGGTTTAATTGCTAACAGTGAATAGACTTCTTAAAATCGCCTTGTTTTACGCCTCTTCATCATTACCGTGATCCATTCTATTCGTTATTAGTTTCCATGTCCATCACTCTTTTCTCATGCTCTTTTCAGTAATTCTCATTTTTTTTATCACATCCCGTTGTTTGCCAGGAAAGATTGTCAATGACGTGTAGTGTTCTGTATTCACCCAACTTCGAAAAACGAACGTAAATAGCATTGCAGGAGGAAATCCAGTCCGGCAAACAAAGACAGAGTGGTCAAAGCTGACGTGTGTTTTACCCATCATGCAGACCGGAGCAAGCCTAGTTCGCCCGGCCAGGGGACTGGCAATAGTCGCAGTCTAAGCTTGACGCTCTTATTCGTTTTCCTTTGCGGCAGGAAGACTAGTCCTCGCAGCCACGTTGCTTGGTTATGCTTGCGACCAACGTTGTGGTGTAGCCTACTGATTTTCTTCGTGCCTCTGGTGTGGTGCACTGCGTAGGTCTAGGCTTTTCAACATAACATACCTCACGCCAGAAATCCGAGCATGTCTGCTTCCTGTACTTGACTAGCTAACTTCCTCATTAACATTATAAAAGCTTTCTACGTCAGTTAAGAAAAGCTTAACCTACATCATTTCACATACCATAATTGCATCGACCGATATGTCTCTCCCTTCTCATACCATGTTTAAAATTTGTGGATTTCGTTATTGATTGCAGTGGCTTACTTCAGCTCTGGTAATGTCTTTAAACATGCTTTGTGGACAGGAGATGAAACTTTTCTTTCTTTTCTGTATTCTTCTACGTTTTGAAAGAAGAAAGTGGAAGCTATTGTTGACTTTCGGGTAGCCGAAGCTCTTCTCGGTGGCTACAGCAAATTGGTTTCGATACTTCGTATACTTTTCTTTTCTTGAAAGGCTACTCCTTGCGCCCTTTTTTCCTGGGGCGAGCATACAATCGTTGGGAAAGTATAAAAGGTCACATTCTAACAAAAATACAACGTTCTGGCAGCAATGCACGATCCATTTCTTCCGCTCTATGGGGTGAGGAACTTTTTTTTTGGGGGGGGGGAAAGCAAATATATAAAAATAAGAAGATTTTGTGAAATTTTATCGGATTCTGTTATGAGTTTAAAAATATACTCTTCAAGCATAATTTTCATACTAGGAATGTTTTGAAACGAACATTTGCGTTTGACAGTTAGTTATTAATCAAGTAGCGGGGAGTGTTTCATGCAAAGATGGAATATAAGCTCTCTTTGGAGAAAAAAAGAAAACTCAAGCCAGCTTTAGATTAATCGAACTGGGATGACGAATGGAACGAAGTGAAGATGAAGCTTATTATGTGTAAGCTGTAATTAGAAAGCCGTTCAATATTTTCCAAGAGAGCTTAAGAACGCCTGAGCAGGAAATAATTATATTATTCGAGCTATAAACAGCCTGGCATTATAGTGGCTTCTTTATAGGGAGCAATCAAGGGCACTGGTGAGTGCAGACTATACTTCAAGCAATCACGTATATCGTAGAATACCACGAGAGTTCAAGAAGTTGTAAGTTGAAAGGAAACACCGTAGCGAAAGGAAACGCATTGGTGTCATGTGCCATTAGTACAAAACAGCATCTATAAGCGACAAGCTTCGTTGAGTACCAGTGCTGTGTGTAAGAAAAGTCAGCAGCGTCGATACGAAAGGAATTACATTTGTCATGAAAACAATAATTTCTATACATCTTGAGGACTTTTTTTCCGGAATCAGTGAAAAGATATACAGAGCCAATGATTGATCGAACAAATCGCGCTTGACGTCCGTCTAAGTCAGTGTTTTTTATTATTTGTCTTACATTTATATTTGGCGAAATAATTCGGGAGAAACTTTGCTTCAGCCTAGTTAGACCCGTCAAGATGTGTTACGTTTTTATTCTCGCTACTATTCGAGGTTGCTTTTATTGAACGGCCTGCCGGTCTTCCCTAACCACGGCCATTTTTTGTTGTTTCTTCAGAGTTGCCTCGTCCATTCGCATTTTGCCTAATAAAGTTTTTTCTCTTCCTCATTATCCAAAAAGTGTGCTGTAAATCTGAAGTGGAGAGTTTGACCCCAAGCTTTCAAAACACGTCCGTCACTTTACTTCCACCGTCATCGAAAGTATAGCCGACATATTATACTTGAAGCAAGTAAAGAAAATATAAAAGCTATAAACAGTTGACCTAGCGTAGCGAGTAACCTGCAAAGCATAGCTAGATATGTTTATAATAATAAATTCTTGTTCGAATAATATTTAGAAGCGAGTGCTTTGAAAGACCTCTCACGTTTACTGTGGACACACCAGTCTCACCACTTTCATTAGCTTACTCTAATCACATTACGCACACAGTAGTGATATGAAATTATGTGTTGGTATTCAGCCTTGCCCAACAGGTGTGGTTGCATAGGATCCTCCTATAATGTTGTGCTAATGTTCCTGACAGGGTAATCAAGTTAAAAACCTGTCATTTTAGACTCACTTTATGAACCTGTGCCATTTTGCCTATATCTTATCCATAAATGACTTATTTATCGAAAAATATGAGGTGTTGACTCCGAACGACTAACGCTGAAAACATGCCAAGAATTTAGACAGCTTTTTCAAGGATCGTGATGAAACCTCAGAAAAAGTCAAACACACTCCCACATTTGAAATCTGATGTGGACCAGTTGCTGCGTAAAAAGTTTTCTCGGCGTTTCCCAACATTGCAGAACGTACTTTTCTAATGCGTTATCCAGTGATCTGCTGGTCTTATTTCTGAAAAAAATACTAAAATGCCTGACTTTGAAAAAGAAAACTTGACATGTTGAATGGGGGCGGTATTAATACTAACAGGAAACCACATTTATTTTTTCCTTGTTAAAAGAGATCAAGGACTACGAGTGTTTCTTCACTCCTTCGAAAGCAAAGTTTGCTATTAAAGCGGATCGGTCATGTATAAACTCCCGTAATGCACGTACTAACTTTTATTTTCGCCTTCCGCCTCCAAGAATTAAAGTCCACGGAAGAGTTAAGATAAGATTTGGGGAGTTTTCGTGCCTTGTCAGCCTCGCAATCAAAGTGCCTAAGTGCTAATGGACTTAAAATACACTTTTTGTTAAATTAGTGGGTTGAAAACTTCTGATATTTCTATGACTACCCTTTTATGCATTTTTTGTTTCAACCCGACTTTGGTGCGCATGTCTATCCTTTGCTACCGAAAAGTTCCTAGTTCCCCCGACGTATAAACGTTACAGCGATGCGGCTTTTCAGCTTTCTCCCGTTGCACTAGTTCAGCGCGGCACTTACATAGTAGTGTAATAGACTTCGACTTAGGAAGTAACCCGTTTTTAGTGTTCCACTTGATTTATTGTATTTCTCTGATTTCGTGCGCTCAGATCGTCAAGTTCATTACCGCGGCGATTCCTAAAGTGTTGTAACTTTCCACCAGAACTTTAACGTCTTACACTTATTTGGAACATATTTTGAACTGCCGGGAAATACGAGAAGGGTTAGTGGTAACAAATTTTGAACTAGGAGAGTTATGAACGAAGGGTGCACTAGTGGTACAATCCTTAATAAAACGTGAGTATGGTGAATTTCCTACATGTTCTATCAGTTGTGACATTACACATTGTTAAGTTCTCTTCGTGGGAGATTAGGTGTTGGTGAAATTTCCAAAGAACTTCAATAAGAGCAATTTGCGTTTAAAAGTGTAAGCCCAAATTAAAGGCAGTGAGTTCAAGCGTACAAGTTGTTTCATTTTGTCCAAGTTGATGAGAGAAAGGCTACGTGAAGTATGGTGGTGTAACCGGGTTTAGTGTGTTGCGAGCTTCCGCCTCTCTGGAGGTGGAACCTGATTAATTACAAGTGCAAAGGATGTAGCGGCTTTTGCTATCCGAGTATTAGCGACGCATAATTGAATATTCTGCATTACTTAGCACGGATCGCCTACTCGGCGTGTAGTATAGGCTACCATACCGTACTATAACATCTTCGGGGACAGACTTGGCTTAAGTTACTAAATTTTCAAACTCTAATCCTGAAATTTGTTAAAAAAAAAACTGAAGACTTTTATGCTTCTCGTTGTTCTAGCATCTCTCCACTTAATACGACTTGTCTAAAATAGAAGTAGAAGTGGAAAGTGTTCGGTTAATACTTTCTTTTCGTTATTGCTGTCTTTTTGCAGTACATGCGTAAAAGTCTTATTTAACGATAAGCGCTCTCTCAAGCTGGACTTATTGCTAATGTAACGTTTCGTCACATGCGAAGCGTTAGTTAACGATTACACCATTAATCGAAAACTCGAAAAGTGTTCCCTTTCACTGTTTATTTCAGTTTTTGTGATCTATAAATTCTTTTTCGACACTTAATCTTGTTAAGTCGAGCATTTACGATATTTCGTTCTTGACGTATTGTCACGGCTAATTTTTACATTGTAACGTAAGTCTTGTGAGCTATTTTGTTGCTTAATTAAATTCATAGCCAAGAATTTTAGATAACTTTTCTAAAGGTTGACAACCATTCCAATTACTTTGAGATCTTTTGAAGCAGAAATAATTGTGTTCAAAATAGAACAAAGACAGATGAAAACGTCAATCTCATATTCGCAAAAAAAAAAATGGTTCTGCTTTGTTTTTGAGGTTATTATTCGTGTTCGTTAGAATGCAGGGGCAATTGTCAACAATGACACCTAGATAATTCCAGGAAGAAAAACGCCCAAGAAATTTTTCCAGTTGTAGGTGTCCTTAGGAAATCAGTTTGACTTCCTGTAACATCAGGAGACTTCGTTTGAACGTTTAAGACTCGGTTTGAGATTACTGCAATATGAGAAAGCTGAGTCTTTCTTGTTATTAGTTTAAAATTACACTGGTTTGAACTTCAGAGAACGGGATACACCGGAGAGAGCAAAAAAGCATTTGTAGCAAAAAATTCTGTAGTGACATCAAAAGTCTTGTTCGCATATTTCTCCATTAAGAATATAAATGTTTTAATAAATATTTTGCTTTTTATCGTGGTAATAAAAAAGTTTGTTTTTGACCGCAAAATGAGTTGTTTCCTTCCTGTAACTCCGAAGCGGTTGTGGTTTGCTGGGAGAATTGCATGTGATAAATACAAATTGCAGGTCCAGTTGTACCATTAGGACGCTTTTCTGTCTTTCTTTCATATTTTGCGTGTTTATTTTTTGCCTTTGGTTCTTTATTTCTTTCAATCGGGTGACACGTTCTGAAATTAAAGACACCCGCTTTCTTTTCACAACTTAAGTTATTTGCACGAGACCTCCCCAAGTAATTTTCGTGAGCCATGCCCCTAAAAAAAGTCTTATAACTATCATAAAATGCTGTGTCCCCAGCAATGTTTGCGTTCTGCTTCGCGTTATCCTCCATTTCAATTAAGGCTGAAACGACCAAAGGCGAAATGGATGTTTGCTCAAGTTCGGTCACAATGGCGCTACCAGCGACATCAATTGTCGTGGAGTACAAAGATGGCTGATAAGTAGCGAGATTTGTTTCGAAGAACTTGTAGACCAGCGTTTTTGTTTCTTGTTACCCGATGTATTTCACCACTCACTTTCGCAATATCGAAGAAGTAATTCGTTTTTTGGGGGTAAATCCTTCCATTTAAAATTAATGAAAATTGCAGCAGAAATGGTGTTCACTATCGACTTAATCTGTATTCATTTTAACAGCGTTTCTTACTCGTAACGTTTCCCAGAAACAAGTTTGCTAGAAGTTTGATTTATGAATTGTCGAACAACGCCGTTTCATATACGCACTCTATATTACTTTTCGCTTCTTTTCTGACCATATTGTCGAATGACGTAAAGTTAATGTAACAGCAAGCTGTCGGTATCCAAGAAAGAAAGAAAGACAAAGACATTGGTTGAATGGTTGAGCTTTTAGATTTCCGTCTTACGTGAAAATCTCACCGAATATCTTTTACTTTTTGTATTTTGGGATGTAAGCCGTTTCACTCTAGTAAAACTTGTTGAGTGTGAGTAATGCATTTCCTAATTACATATACATTAGACTGTTGCTATAGTTGCAGAACCATCTGGCTAAAACGTCATCCCATGAGGCGTTTTGCTAGACTTGTCTAATTTCTTTTTTCTCTCTCTTCTCGGTGATTTATTGCTCGTTTACTTGTTTAGCACCGCTCGGAAATCTCATATAAGCTTATCGTTGCGCCCCGCCAAATACATTATTCCCCATTTTTCATTATTTCTTTTATTCCTTCCTATTGAATTAAAGAACGCTTAAGAAAAAAAAAACTTAAGAAATTAGTGCGCTGTTCGTGGTCGTTGTGTCGTTGAAAAACTTCGCAAAGCATTTTGGGAAGTAATGGCGCAAAGGAATTATTGGCACATTCTTGACTTTCAATCATCGTTTTATTTATCCATTATTTTTCTTTTTGTTTTCGATGTGCTTTTAAACTTCCGTTGTCCGACACCAGTGATAGGGAATTCTATTTCGCGGAGGGGAAAAATAATGTATTGTCCTTGCAGTTTTTCCTGTCTACTTTATGCAGCCTTTTGTATATCCCAGAGTGTGGAATATGATAGGACAAGCTTTTTTACTTTCGTCTTATTTTTCAAGAAAAGGCGAAGAAGTCAACGAGCGGCCGACGCTCTTCAATAACGGGTGGCAAAAGTGAGAAAAATACACCATGGAAGTTCCGAAGTAAACCGTACAGAGTGACTTTAAGGATTTTTTACGCTCTATTCTTTTTGTTTGCAATTATAGAATAGCTTATTTGACTTCGGGCAAAAAAAGAGTGAGTGAATTGTATCTTTTAGTAGAATAAGGCAGATTTGTCACAAAAAGTGCAGTCACTTCTTCTTTATCAAGTAACAGTTTGCTACAAAACTACTGTAAATTTTTCAGAGAATTACTTCTAGCCAGATTCTGTTGTAGGACTTCTTCGCGTAACTTTGTTTACAAAATAAATTATGAATCTTGCATAATCGGATTAGAAAAATTCGAGTAATGAATCCTCGTAAACAGGTACAGTGTTCGGAACTTCAAACGTGTTAACTGCACTTACGTCATAATACACAATTTAGCAGTTAAGCCGATCAGAGCAATACAATTAAATATTGCTGCGATTTGTTCCGAATGTCCATATCTCGTTTATAGACCTGGACGCACTTTACCCGAGCAGTATGTGATTAATTAAAATACTTTCATATGCCACGGAAATAGGTAATTTTTACCTTTTTTAAATTATTTTCAGATTTCTTTTTGATACCTAAACTTGAGTACAATGTTATTTTATCCACGAACAGTCCGAAGGGATTAAACGTGGGAGCAGAAAATTCTAATTAAAAGCGCAGTATTGGTTTTAACTCTTGTGCTATTTTTTATCTAACGCAGAAGTACTTTATTATTTTAATAAGCCTGATTCCTATAAATGAGCCATAAAATTAATTCAACCGAAGCACTGAAAATTCTGTGAGTGGGATAGAGCCAAATTATGAAAAAGAGAAAAATTATTAAGAATCTAAGTCGGAATGCTAATGGCGGTATGCTTCTTTAACACTGGCAAACTAGAAGTAATAGGACCAGGAAATAACGCATTCCTTTAGGTTTGTTGCAAAGCCACACGAGAACGTTGAAGACATGAAGGTGAGTAGGGTTAATAGTCCTTGCTTAAAGCAATGGACACTTGTTTACGCGTCCATGCGCCTTGTTGTGAAGATAAAGTAATAACTAATTATTTACGACTTGCAAAATTTTATTTACGACTTAATTAAAACGCAGATGCTTTACACATTGCTTGATGTTTGGTAGTCGAAAGTTCCATTGTTACGTCAGTGACCTATTGTGCCTCTAGACAGTTATGTCCATCGCAAGATGTAGGGATTCAAGGCGGAAACGTGAGCAGTATGCTCTGCGCTCTAACATAATTACTTATGTAACATTTGTTAAGGCGTGCCAGTTGGCTGACTCTATTATTTACTTCGTTTGTCAGCAGAAGCTTAGTGTAATAATGTAACAACTTTAACAATAAAATATTACCGGCTTCACTCCCACCAAGCCTACGATTCCCTTAAATTTTCATCTTAGTTTCAGTAAAATCTTTTTCCAAATATTGCCGTTCGTAATTCTACTGTGTTGTTTACTGCCGTTGGTGTTGTGTAGTGTACAAATGAACCTTACAAATGTAACGTAATAGTTTTTATAATAACTCGATTTTGTGAGCTAGATCTGGCTAGTTATAACATTACTGTCAGCACCGTTGTGGAGTATTCAAGTACTTTTACAGGAACACTTGAAATGTTTTCCATATTTGTACAAAAATGTCTACACCACTGCATGATCTGAAGTGTGAAAGGTACTTTAACCGTTTCAAACAATAACGCCCAGCTATTACTCCTGAGTTACGCATTTATTAGTTGTTGCAGATGGCTCCCTGTCTCTCAGAGAATGGGAGCTTTCGTTTCGTGTCGGCGTGTTGATGGGCTATTGATGGATTAGTAGAAAGGGAGGGATGTTCACTCCATAAGGCATATTACCTTGCCTGAATGTACGTTGGAGAGATAAATGTTTCTCTTGGAGATTTTTTCTCACACACACACGGACTTTCAATAGAGTTGGCCGTACCAGATTCCGGTACGCACGAGCAGACTTCCAAGTTCTCCATATCTTATTTCCCCGGGCGGTCTTGTAACGCAAAGCAAAAGATGATGCCGAATCTTGTAATGATTCCTTCAAAGGTATCGGAAACTACAAAGAGCTGCTTACATACGTTACAACTGCGTACTCTCTTTACGCATAGTCGTGGACCTGTCGTCCTACTAACATTGCAATACTCTTTGACTGGATTTTCCACTAACACGATTTCAAGCAGCTCTCACCTCTGGTTCTCTGCAAGCAGCTCTCTGGTCCAACTCTTCCTTGGTTTTTCCTTAGATTTCCAAGTTTTCGGTTGACTTATTTTCGTGTAGTTTCCCAACTGTGTTGTAGATACAGCATTTGTCACAAAGTTACGTTGTTTTTACCGAATTCCACTCTGATACCTTTTTTATTACCTCGATATTCACACGTTCTAACTATGGATTCCCTTAATTATGCAATATGGCATCTAAATTTACCATAAAACCCACATGAATTGGACCCCGGTCTTGACAGGACCTTCTATGGCGAATTTCATGTTACCATTTTCAGACTGTTGTGCTGTAAGTAGAAACTAGTTCATCAATAAGCTCTTAACAGTAATATAAAAAATTAATTAAAAAAGCTTAAAGGATTTAAAAAAGATAAAGCATTCCAGCTTCAAAGTAAACATTTAAGTTTACCTGTGCAATGAACAAGAAATGAATTCAAACCTTAGAAAGAATATAAAACTATCTCAAGCATATTAAAGAATCATTTCGCGTCTTTCAGAGCAGTTACCGCATTATTGGATCGAGTGTTGACAAATCGAAAGGGGGCACCTTTAGCTAGCGCCAGTAATGCACTAATTGCTGTGATATGCGCGAAATGCTGAGGGGCGTCGAATAATTTGTATTTGTTGTTTCTGCTTTATCAGTCTCATATTTTCACTTTTACTGTCCGATTTGTTTTTCCTGTTTTTTCTTATACCTTTGCTTTTATTGTTCGATATGTGTAGAGTTTTATTTCTTATATCTTTAACTTTTCTACGGGAGTTGTTTATAGTTTTGTTTCTTGAATGCATTATCCTTTTTTGGTTTTTACATGTTTTTTGTTGATTTATAGAGTGCTACCGCTCTCTAAAGATGGTACACTTAGTATTTTTAATGTATTGAGCTTTTTTAGTGTGTTTTGAGTTTGCTTTTAAGACATTAAATCTTGACTTATTTATTTACGACAATATCGAAAATTGGCTTTTGACGAATGAAATGTACTTTATTTAAACGAATAACAATGGAAGAAGTTGAAATGTCTGATAAGGTAGCATTTTAGAAACCGTATTTGCCCATATGAGTTAAGCTAGAGAGAAGAAAAATGTAAAACTCTTTTTTTTTAGAAAACGCCGTTTTAGAAGACGTTAAGAAGATTAACTCTACCAAACATTACCTTCAGGAGTTTTCGGTAAAACAGTTAATGTTTACAGCAAAGTCTATTAAAAACCGTAACATATCATGCACCTTAAAAGGTTAAGCTAGATTGGAGCCTTAACCATCCAAAGCTTGAAATTATTTCACTGTTTGGTAGGCTACCTTCAAGGGTCACAAACCTCGAGAAATAATTTAATTTGATGAACACGCTTTTACTTGACTGGTACCCTGGGTTAGACTTAGTGGTAACAGGGGCTATTATGAAACCCAGGTAATTTTTTCTCGTAACCTGGGTGAAAATAGGAAAGAGTAGATTTGTCTACAATCTCTATACTTCCTTAACAGCATTCACGGACGGAGTAATGGTCTTTTTCTTTGAAGTCCATGCTATTCTACGCATGATGACCGGAGCGGAATACAAAAAGGGAAAAATCCTAAGCTACTGGGGTACTGCAACCATGGCTGGACTTCTCAATCTCCCAAGGAGAAACTTTGCCTCGAAGTGCATCGGCAAGTAGGTCGTAAAAGAACTAGGGTGTTGTTACTACATTACTGACCAGCCTCTTCATCTAGGAAAGCTGTAGTCAAACCAACCCCATCATGATTAATGAACCAAATGCAATCCACTCGCGGCGTGCCTTGAAATCCTCACGCTGTCGAGAGGGAAACGCAATCCCCGAGATTTCGAACGTAAAAAATGAAAAAGGTCAGAACAGATGTCAGAGAACTTTGATGTATTGTTTTAATCAAAGGTCATCGGAGTTCAACGAAATTTTTTCGTTTATTCTACACTAAGAATACAAATAAATTTGATTCATTTATTTATTATTTTTTAATAAAGGAGGCATTGCAGTTATGTGACAGTTGAAGAAATCGTTGAGATATTGAACACTTTAATGGGGAACCTGTTTAAATTTAAATTTTTGTTTAGGGTGAGGGACATCATGCGTGAGAAACTAGTAATGGAATCGTCAGAATCACAGAAATACAATGCAGCGATGGCGGTTTCTCACGGAAAAAACAATGATTCGTATTCCGTGTTTGGGCGGATGATCTAGATGTTTTTCTGTAATGGGACTGTCAGTAATTCATAGTTGTGCTCTGTTCGACAAGACCAATAAGGAAACTGACAACCAGAGTAGCGTGGAATCAGTGAATTTCCTTTCCGCTAAGAAAGTTTCCGAGCCATCAGTTCTGATTGAAGCTGTGCGTGCTTCTCTTATCACCATGCTCACATGTCTGTTTCTATGGTATGACACGCCCGAAAGTAAACAGGGATTAGCTACCAAAATCTTCCACGTCAACAACATTATGCTTCTCTGTCAAGGAAAATTTAAGCGTTGTTTTCTTCTTAACTAACTCGATACTTTACGAGGTCTACCTGTTCACGTTGCCTAATATCCGAATTACTTAATATTGTATGTTATTTCTGCAACACCGCTTGCTTCATCAGTTAGCTCAATTCGAATATCACACCCTTCTGAAGAACACCTAGTTACATGGAAGAATGCGAGGAAGATATCTGTAATCAGCCCGAGATGTGTTCATGAAATAAAAGATACATAGTATAATACACACAATAATCTTTTCGAGCATGCTGCACCAGAGATTTATATAATAGAAGTGTTACACCGAAATAGTCTTGCTCCATGTTCGTCTGTTCCATAAGGTCCTGAAGAATGAATAGTCAATGTCTTGCTGGAAACGAAAGAATACGTCATGGGCTACCGCTCACAATTCTTTATTTCTCATTACATTTGCAAGTATGTTTGCAGGAAGAATGGGTATGATTTTTACATGCAACAGCCGCAATTTTATTACTCGTAGCTTATGTTACTTAATCTCTTTAATAGTATACTAAATCGACCGCTACCGTTAGGTAGAAACTGATTGGAAAATGAAGTGGATTATTAATATTAAACGCATGTATCTTAAAATCTCGTCAATTGCGACAGACGCGGTTTTCTTGAAGCAATGTTTATGCAACTGGAATATTTCCTACTCCGTAGCACAAAGAATTTGCCACACTTTACTGCAGTTATCGTAAGGTACGGAGTTAATGAGGAGCTATTCTAGGAGAGTAGTCCAATCGTGATAATTAGTGATCGTTTGACAACGGGATGCGTGGACGCGTGAAACAAGTGTCCATGGCTAAGCCAGGGTCTCTCACGGTAACAGCACCCACATGAGGGTTTGCAACAAATCAGTTTTTATAGCTCCTAGCAGCTATCATAACTACTGCTAGTTTGTGAGTGTTAAGAAAGTGTGCCACCAGCGATTCTACCCAAACCCTTAATTATATCCTTTATTTATCTCCCTTGAAATCATAAACTTTTCGGCACTTTACTCAACGTTCAAGTAATGTAAGTCTAATTGGGAGAAAAATAGCCTACAAGAACGAATAAGCGAGTTTTACGTCTTATTTTAAATGAAATAGGGGAGTTTTAACCACAAATCTGATCAAATTTTGGAATAATTTGTTTTATATTAATCTAGGTAACCTATGTGAACAGCACTTCAACATGTACCAAGCTTAACACTAAGGAATAGAATTAAATTAACGAAGTATTACTACTGCAGTATTTCTTTGGTGATATGAGAGTTAGAGAACACATAATTCATGTTGGCTATTTTGCGCAAGTTTAGACTGAACTGGCGTTTTCTGTTCCTGCATATGTGTGTGTGTGTACTATATCAATCGATTTTTTTTCTCAGGGTAAGCTAACAATTTCTCTCTAGCTCTTCTCTTTCTTCTCGTATCACTGCATTGCAGAAAGGCAACACATTACACTCGTCTACGGTTTTTCTTATGACTACGTTCTCCGAACCCTAGGCCTCCATCTTTCAACTCTGCCAAAGCTACTCACTGCAGCATTTCTCCTAATTCCAACTTTCCTTTCTTTCTCAGTTCACAATATTTATTTCAACCGAAGTGCATAAATATTCAATGAATTTAGACTCTGTTTCTATAAGAGGAAGTACTGCTAAAAGGTTACTTCCGTTTCGTATTATTGTGGCTACACAATCTCTAAGCAAAACATATGCGTATAACCAAATCATAATATGCGAGACTCTCGAACAGTTGTATGAAATCCTTGCTCAAAGAAATACAAATGCTATAATCTCTCATTATGCAGCATTCACGCCTATATCTAATAGGGACGTTCCAAGTAGCTTTCCGTGTATGTTCTCAGCCGCTATTCCCTCTTCTTTTTCCCCAAAGTGTTTGTCTTCGAAGAGAAATAAGGAAGTAGCTTCCTTCTGTTGTACATCTTTTTCTGCTGCTTGCGTCCCAATGTGACGATAACTGATTGTGCATGTTGCTCACGTTAATCATACCGTACTAAAAAGGGGGAAATTCCATCTTTTCGGAGACAGTATGACCTCAGAAAGTTTCTGTTCTGGGCAGTTGCTATTTAATATAAAGAAAAGGAAGATATGTAAGGTGACGTTTATCTTGGTGTCAACAAGTTGGGTATCATTCTACTTTGCCTTTGTGTCTTGGGACATTTTCATTGGAAAGAAATCAGGCAAGAAATCTTTGTCAACTTGTGGTGTTCCTTTGAACCGAATTTCTTTTCACAGTTCGGTGCTGAAAAGACGAAACCTTTCACGTGGACTGTTTGTCACCCTAGTGTGGTATTATTGTGTTTTAGTATTGTCGTACCATGTACCTTGCTCAGTCAGCGCAATCTTTAAATTGACCAATTTAAGGCGTGCTGCAACGAAGAAAAGTGTTTCTCTTCGGTACCCAGAATACATTGGGGCCAAGAGAATTAGGCGGTAGTTGTCAGGACAACTCGAAGTATAGACGAGACAAAGAAAAAAATATCTTCCATCGAAGCGACCATGGTTTCCTCTATGTAGCAAATAGAGGCATTACACAGGCCTTGGATACTGCGGGTTAGTGGAGCACTAACTCTGGAAAAGTATAAACCCTTGGAACTGTACAATAGTTGTGATATTAAATTTATTTGAGATACAGATACTGGAATTAGTTCCTAAGAAACGATTTCCACATTTGGAGGCTCGCTTAAGAATAATGTCGGATTATTTGACAAGTAACTCAAAGAGCATTTAGCGCCCTCTTGCCAGTGTTGAGAAACGACGTGTGAAGAAATCTCGCATATCGTATTTAAGCGATTGAAACATTGTGAGCTTCTTTCATCCTATTCCTAAAATATTCGCAGTACTATTTTAAGTGTGCCTTTCAAATATTCCGCCAATTAAAGTGTTCCTCTAATTGTTGCGATGTCGCTTAAATGGAAACTTTTTTTTGCTTAACGCGAATAAGTTTTAGCATCATAACTCTAAGAAATAACTCGTCTGCTTGGTTCTGGATAATTCGTCAAAATATGAAATTTTCAAATATTATGAAGGTCTTGATGAAGGTGGAAGTGGTGACGAAATTATTCTCCAATCTCCAGTGGCGTCGTGCACTTCAAAAATTGGGGGGGCCAATTTTGCATTTCTCTTAATAAAATAATTACTGAGTTTTAAATGATACCTATTTTTTCAGGATAGAACAAATTTTTTGGGGGGGGGGGGGGGGGGGGGGGGGGGGGGGGGGGGGGGGGGGGGGGGGGGGGGGGGGGGGGGGGGGGGGGGGGGGGGGGGGGGGGGGGGGGGGGGGGGGGGGGGG
>JAGQDJ010000127.1:3402-113779 GCA_022885665.1 Triops longicaudatus | reverse complement strand
CCCCCCCCCCCCGGCCCCATGTGGCACGCCTCTGCCAATCTCCTTAAGCTTTGAGTATTGACGTTCAAATTTGTGTTAACCACGCAAGATCAAACTATGCAAAAATTGTTGATCGCCACGTGGCGAGCAGTTTTTGCAGTTAGGGATGCTGCGCTGGCAAACGGATGATGCGTTTGACAAGGAAAATGGGTTTAACATGTGGACTAATGAGATTTGTGACCTGGAAGGTTCTAAAGCAGAAAAGATTTCGAGTTTCATATTGAGGCTTAATGCGTTGTAGACTAGCGGCGGAAAGAAAAATTTGGAGAAAAGCTTATAAAACTGCCCTGATAATTGCGAAGGATAGCAGAACAAGCATTTCTTTCCCAGGAAACCGAAGTAGGCTACATGACTTTACTCTTACTGACCTTTAACCTTCTTTTGTACCAACAAATGTATTTTCATCCTCTTACAGTCTGAACGTCGTGTATTTCGCCAACAATCCCAGCTTGGGCGAGCTTTATTTTCTATTTAAGGATTAATTGGTCGTTCTCTTACGTACTGCTACCAATTGAATCGTAAAGAAGGAGTAGCAGGCTGAAAAAACACAACGTTCAATTCTACTTCGTTCTGCCCCAAGCAGGGCAAATCTCGTGCGTCAGCATCCTTGGCAAACCAAATAAAATGCTAGAAAGCCGTTACGAAGGTCAACCAGCTTATACTGTTCAAGACAGTCCACTCGTTTATGCGAGAACTTCCATAAGTTTGTTAGTTCGACCGACGCTTGTGCTATTTCTAGCCGTACATTTTTTACCGTTGGAAATTATAGTCCGGAATGATTAATTATAATGTAGCCTGAATTTCTCTTTAACTCAGAGAAAATATTGTGTTCCTCTCTTATTGTTGAACTGAACCGTGCAATTGTCGTTTGTGTCAAACAGGCTGAGTAGTAGGATCTCGTCCCAAGTGGCTTCTTATCGACCAGTGCCACACCAAACGATCTATCAAGAAATCTGAGCTACAAAAAAGGGATCTAGTTTGGTTTCGATGGGAAAGCACGACCGATGAATTAAGAAAAAGCCCGCCAGGAGTGTTGCTTTGCCACACTTCATCTCTCCCTCGGTTGGATGGACAGAAGAGTGTGCCAATTTTTGAAAAAGGTACTTAAGTTGACCTTTTCTTGTGCTAGGCACATATCTCACGGAAAGAACCTTGTCTAACCTGATATCCTGTTCATAAAACTTCTTTTAGTGCCCATTTCCGTTCGTTTGAGTGCGTTCTACATCTTCGGCAACATTTTGAAGGGGAACGCATTCACGTTTTCCTGCCAGAAGGATGAAGAACCTAACAGATTACGAGCCTTTTACGACGACCACTCCTCATGCAGACTTTACTACGATTTCGACAGTGGATTTGACGGTGGGATTACTACTCAACTCTTCCGTCGCCATGAATGCGTCTAGTACTTTAATTGCTTCGGCAGAGAACCGTAGTATTTTGCCCGATTCCCCTGATCCGGCCCTGGCCATGTTCCGAGATGAAACGCGTTTCTGGGTGCAAAAAGTTTTGCTCATCATCGTCGGAGTAATCGGCCTTTTCGGCAACGCGGCGACCATTGTTGTCCTCACCAGGCGCGTTATGAGAAGCTCGACCAATACTTATTTGACAGCACTAGCCACCTCGGATTTCTTATATTTATTCTGGATGCTATGGCTCTCTTTCATGCATTATTCGACAGTCCATTGGTCGCACTTTTCATTCTACTGGTACATTTGGCCTTACGCCGTAGGACTCGCGGATGCTTCCAGTAAGTTGATCCTCTTTTCGAGAGAAGTACTGGCGCACATTCCATGAACAGACTAATTTAAGACAACCAGACAAGCTTGGGCCTTGATTAGGTATCGCGACGTGGCTTATACATGGGGATTAAACTGATACAGTATCTGAGAGGTTTCTTTCTTTTTGGGGCGGTGGTGGCCGCGGAATTTTTTCTCCTCGCGAAATGGAGATAAGTGAGTCGCAAGGTGATGCTACGCTTGAGTTAAAAGAAGCTTAACGACCAAAAGGACCAAAACTTGTGACACTTTTATTATAGTAGCTTAGAGCTTTTTCGGATAGCCTAAGCCAGTGTAGCACCTTCACATATTATTTTTTCCCCTTCGAGATGTTTCCTTCAAGAACATACTTTATGTGGGAGGAAGGCGAGGATGATTTTAAGCAGCTTTTCTGCGATCGACCAGATTAGATCCTGTCCAGTATAGAATTTTTTGGCAGTGACAAGGAAAATAGAAAAAAAAACTTATATGTGGTGTGTCTCAGACGTTACTTGTCTAGATTTGCCCCTTTTGAGCTTGCGTTTTTTAGAATAGATGACAACAAGCTACACATTTTGCTGAAAAAAAGTTACCTACATTACACAACATTACAATAAAGAGAAAAAGACCACTGATAAAAAAAATCTCGAAATACGAGTAAAAGAAGGCTGGTTCCGACACTCTTTTCAGAACGTACCAAAAGAGGTGCCAATGGCATAGAGGTCACGATATTTTTTTATGTTTTTTTTATACACAAGCATAGAAAAGTTTGACTTTATATTCGCTTTATTATGTTTCACAAATCTCGAGTCTGACATAAACATTACATATTTGAAAGATTTTTGTAAAAAATTTCTTAGAGCCCAAGAAACCTGACTCCATGAACTTAACGAGTTTATTTCACTTTTAGATGGCAGCCTTTAAATGAGATATGTTATTTGTGCTTAGCAATGTGGTAATAATTCCTCAGTGTCTATTGAAGGGATGAATCTGCTTTTCTGTTCCTTTCAGCTCAACGTGCATTAGAGCATGAAAAGAGGTTGTGTAATAATTCCGGTTTTATTGCTCTTCAGTGGACTGTTTTGCCTTTCAGAACAGGCTCAAGTGCTTTCTTACTAAAAGCTTATGACGGTCCGCCAAATGCAGAACCGCTCTTTCCTTGGCTAATATGTAAGACTGACAATCAGAATAAGATTTAATGGAAAAAGTACACCTAGACGAGTGTAGTTTTACCGACAATACCTAACTTTTCCCGAGTTACGTAAACCACCCGGATTTGATTGTTTATGTAGCCATCGTCTTTCAGACATTTTTAGTAAGCAGCTAAGGAGTTCTTGACTTCAGCACATAACGTTAGAGCAAACCCGAAGATAATATCAGCATTTCTTGCTTTTTACGCTTTAGTTCTTTCAGTATGGAACGAAATCTGGAAATACGAATATCACCATATTGTACTTTCAGATTTACGCCATTGAGATTTTTTCACATTTTCAATTGTACTGATTTTGTAAGAACGCACAGGACAGAAATATGCTAATTTTTCATAAACTAAATTTGCAAAGCCGTCGCGGGTTTTTTCTTTCAATGGCCGACGTGGCCTTCTCGTCACATATGCCATAAGTGAAAAAAGAAACACCATAAACTGAATATTTCTGTCTTTCTGCAATAATTCAATATCACTAGAGAAGTATTATAAAATACAAACTAAGATATACGATATCTTCGTGGACTTTCTGGAAAGGTTTCTTGGCATCAGTTTATAAGCATATTTCAAAATTGTTTCAAAAGTTTTAGGAAAACCATGAGTAGACTGTAAATATTTCGTCAACACCTCCTTATCGTAAAAGAGTTTTGAGTATTTTAAAAGAAACTTGAACGTCTCTCAAAATCATTCCTATATATTTTTTTCCTTTCGCTGAAACTAGGTAATACCTCGGTGTGGTTAACCTTGTGTTTCACGATCGAGCGTTACATTGCTGTCTGTCATCCTATGCGGCGGAGTTCGATGTGCACGGAATCCCGAGCACGTCGGGTTATTGTCATTGTGTATTTGTGTTGTTTTGCCGCTTCGTTGCCGACGCCCTTGGAATGGACTGTGGTAGAAACTTTGGATCCTTCCAGCAATGCCACCCGCCGGAGCCTAAAACCCAGCGAACTGGGGAACAATGACACTTATAAATCCATCTACTACTGGTTCACCTCCGTAACCTTCATGATTTTGCCCTTTACCCTCCTGGTCTTCTTCAATTATTATCTCATCATGTCTGTCAAACACAGCCGCTTCCTGCGGACCAAAATGACACAGAACGTAGAAGGCGCTGACGGTCACTCGCATCAAGAGATCCGAATTACTATCACCCTGATTGCTGTGGTGATCATGTTCTTAATCTGTCAACTCCCCACCGCCATAACGCTCATTTACACCTCCTTCTACCCTCCTGCATACCAGTCCAATGAGGACGCGTTGTTACGTGGGCTGGGAAACATTTTTAATTTACTGGTGTGTATCAATGCGGCTTGTAATTTCATCCTCTACTGTGCCCTTAGCGACAAATACCGCCGGACTTTCGGACAAACCTTTTTACCTTGTATTTTCAAACCCATCTCTCCACACCACAGTATGTATTACACTTACTCTTCGCCCATGGACGACCGCGGCGGAAATACATTCCGGCGCTCGACTACAGTCGAAAGCCCTTTGCAGAGATCGTGTACTGTTGGAATGCGGAATCCTCGCTCAGCTCAAGGGCTTCAGCGGCAAAACACTGTTCATCTCTCCATCTCCTCTTACAACAATCGTAAACGGACGGTTGTGACTAGAAATGACAATCGCTTGTTACGCGATCCTCGGCGTCATTCAGACCTGGCCGCCCTCCCATGCAAGGACATCGACGATCAACACATTCCATCATCAGCTAAAGAGGAATGTCAAGCCGCAACATCAGCTCTCCTCCCTAAGGACAAACACCACAGCTTACCTTGTACGGCTCCAACCAAGAAGCCCAGTATGTTACGTGTTAGCTGCGGCAATGGCAAAGAAGTTCATTTGAACGGCTCGCGGAAAACGCCCAGAATACAAATTACTATACCCAGTGATTGTCCCAGCGTCCTTGATACCCACCCTCGCGGAAGTGATATGACGCTTTTATGAAAATCCTTTGGTGCTTGCTCAAGACATTTCGATCTCCCTTGCCCGACGAAACTTGCGGAAGTGGTCAAACCTGTAAACTTCAAGGAGTAATTTGAAAGGGGGTGGACCATACATCTGCATCGCAAATCCTAGTCCCACCTTCGTCCCGACAGTGTAGCCCCAGACAAGAGGATTTTCCTTTTATGCTTGCTATTTACCTTATATATTACTATGCTCACAAAGTAAGGAAACAAAAGCCTGTACAGTGAAGAGAAACACGAGTGTAAAAAACAGTCTTTGCTACTGGACACTCAGAATGTCAAGAAAAAGCACGTATATTTTCCAGCTAAACCTACCATGAATACTTACTCCACGTATTGTGAGCATTGTTGAACAAAAAAATTAATGTCCCCCGACTCTCAATACAGGGTCGAATTGAACGAATAAGTTCCAATTATTAATCACGAATAACACACGAATTTTCAGCAGGTATCTTTCTTTTACAGCACAGGAAATTTTTAAGTGATATTGTTGCAATCGGCAGATGCCTTCGTTTCTTGACTCGGGACTTGAATAGGTTCCTTGCCAGATGTGTTTTTGTTTCGGTTTCCGTTCTTATCGGCCTGACTCTGCGCCCAACAAAAATCGAAAGGATATTTCTTTTCTGAGGCAGCGAAAGTCAGCAGTTCTTCGTTGGTCTCGAAGTTCTGGATCTAAGAATAATCCAAAAGAGAAATAATGGTACCACCGGTAGCGTAAGTCAACTGTAACGATGTAACGACTTTGCACTGACAAGTCACGAAAAATATTACAGGCCGAAGAAGAAATTTCTTCAACGGGTTGAACACAACTTACCTCAGCTAAAATGTCTGCGTCTGTACCATGCAATTCTAATCCAGAAATGCTTGTAAATAGCTGCTTCGCGGAAGGCACATCTTGTACTCCTTTTTTCTCGAAAAACTAGTAGCAAATGAGAAAAAAATGTTAGCTATATCTTTTTGATAATGAACGCTATCTATCATACATCTCGAATACTGAACGCTGGGAGAATCTTGAATAATGAACGAATAAACAATAAGGGAGATAGACGAACCAAAATACTACTAAGAAAGACTGGTACAGCAATTAAATTAAATGAAGAAATGTACTTTTAAGATAATAAGCTGCAGGACTCCCTAAGTAACAATATGTCGCAAACGCAGTGCAGATTGCCTAGAATTCTTAACAGAATTAAAACAACGAGGTGGGTGAAAAACAAGATCGGACAAAAAAATAATAAGACAACACAGTTATTTTTGGAACGTCAGGTTATGGGGACAAATAGCTTGTATCGAACATGAGAGAATAATTTTATTAATACATCAGGGGATAAAACGTTCCACCGATATAACTTACTATTACTATCGAAGGAATTATTTCAATATCCTTTGCTATGAAACGAGGTTCTTCATTCGATTTTTGTTCTAAGCTGTGTGACAGTGAAAACGGATTCACAGTAAAACAGCTTCTACCCAGACATATAATTACTATACGTGCACTACTTACGGACAGATTATACTGCCATGAAACACTTCCCCATTTGTGAAGTAAATGTGAGAACATACTCGCTCTATAACAAACTTACTGCAACATCAGACGATTTTACCCAGTCGCCGATGCAAATGATATTAATTGAGAATTTTTAACAATTAGACGGCTTATTCCATTACTTCTCGCTCGCCAGACAAGTTGTAACACATGTTCCACTACTCTTTTCGCGAAAATTATACCGTATCATATAATACTATAAAAGTGAAAATTAGGTAGCAGTTACAACACAGATACGACAATACAAATAATAATGTAAAAAAATAACTAAACGTAAGTCGTATAAGCAGAATAGAATAAAACTGTACAGCAAACACATATATTTAGCAAGAATTTAATAATGGCAGCTTACGTTGGTCATGTTTTGGCAATCGCGATATAGGAATTCCAGACCGTGGGGGTGAGAGGGTTCAACAGCTTGACTGACGTCAATGAACCAACATTTGTCTTCATGCCATAAGATGTTATACTCGGACAAATCGGCATGGACTAAGTGGCAATCACGGTACAATCGATGCATCATCTACAGAAATGGGAAAAAACTTGTTATACTTCAACAACTTCTATCTGTCGGAATCACGTACCTCTTGTGTCTCCTGGAACGCTCCTTGCCACTGTGCTTCTGTCAAAATCACATTCTTTAACTGCGAAGCTGCTTTTCCACTTTCGCCCAAGAAAGACATTACTAAGATATGTTTCTTCAACTGAACCACTTCGGGAACGTTGATACCTACGCAATTTAAAATAAAAAGAGCGGTGTCAAAAAGTACATACAAGTACAAAACGGTTAATTTTCAAGTTCAGGGTTGGGTAAATGATCGGAGTGTCGCACTAAAACTTACCTAGTTGGCGCATTCGCATTAAATTATGCATTTCCTTTTCAGCCCACATGTGAACAACTTTGCGTGGGTTCTAGGAAGATCCAAAGTCATCCCAAAAACGAAAGAATGTGAAATTAGAGGCCGAACTTCCTTTTCAGGTCCATTGGTAAAGTAAATTTGAAGCTTACCTGCTTCGAGAACCTATCACGGAAACGGTAATCGTCCTTGATATATTTGTCTCTCGTTTTGAACTTATTTAACGTGGTTTTGAAAACTTTGATGGCGCATTCCTTTGGTACCACTCCGCCTTCAATTCTGAAATATGACAGCAATGCATTAGCACTCGTTTGTTTTCAACAATATTATAACACATGTTAATTATTAGTGAACTTGTGAAAGTTAAATTTTCTTCACCTCATTAGCAACAAATGGGATATTGAAATTTGTACACAAAACAATCGAGCGTTAAATGAAATCGGGTCAAACTGCCGCAAGTGTGCACAATTGGCGAGAATTTTGAAATTACAAACGGTAACTGTCGCTTTGCTTATTTGGAAGACCTATCTTTCCTTCAATTAAGATCAGCAAAGGACTTATCAGCTCAGATTTAACGACAATAAGCTGAAGTCGAACGATGTTAAAAGGGGACCAGCAGTCCTCGTAATCACGTGTCCCAAACAAAGTGACTTTACTTCATGTAGTATTGTAAAATCAATAAATCAGGTGAGAGTAGCTAAGTGCGTGCAGACATACGGAATATCACTTACACTCCCCCTTCGGCGTGGAGTACGACTGCTTCTTTGCCAGTACTTATGGCTCCATTGATACGTTCCAGCATTTGACTGTCTACCATTTTGTGCAGCATGAGGCGGGTCTTTTGGTCCAAAGCCATTATTGAAGTGGATTTTTCTTCCTTGTCATGCAAACGAGCCAAGCGACGACGTTCGCTTGCGGAATACACTTTCAAGTTGTTATATACCTAAGTCATTTCGGAAAACAGATATTACAGAACATTAGCTTGTGTGACAAAGTGTGGTTAACGAGTACTACGGAAAGTGTCACCCACTTTGTTAGACAACTGCATATCAAAACAACCCCCGTCACCAGTTTCGATTCCAGGAGGGAACTCCATCACTTTGCAAGCGTTTTTTCGTCCTGTAATTACAATGTCATGTTTCGTAATGATGGCGTCGCCTTGCTTTTTATAGCCGCATTTCGGCAAAACTGGCGCTTCTTTTTCGCCTGCCTGCATTTGTACAGAAAAAAAGAAAAAGCGGATTTAGCGCATAAAGTACAAACTCTCTTAACATAATTGCTTTTGGTGGGATAGTAAAGACATTACTTCGAATGTGTCCCAGCTTTTATTTTTGTCATCGTCAGGAAACGTCCCATCTTCCTCGGAATCGCTACCATAAATGTGGCCGTCCGGAATCATACGGTAATTGGAGTAGGAAACGGCAACTACCGCAGCGGTAATGGAGAAAAAAAAAATTACAAACACAACGCAAACACTTTCATTGCAATATTCTACCTATCTCGTAAAGAAAAAGTAATAAACGAATTTAGAAAGGGCGTAAAGAAATTACCTTTGGAAGTTCCATTAAACTTGGCTTCTACTTTGCTTAAATCGCGATCGTACTCGCGGTCAAATTGCATTTGCAACATTTGGGCGATCATTTGGTCGCTACTAACGTCAGGTTGGTAATCCGGAACGTGAAAATCGTGCACTATATCCACTTCAGAGATTCCCGCATCCCTTGCGAAATCAAGCATCTCTTCCCTGCATACGAAAGCCAGAATTAATTCAAAAAGATCATCAAAATACACATCCGAAAAAAATTATGTAACACAACTTATGAACACAAAAAGCGCCAAAGAAGATAATCCTATGTACTTTAAATGCAGATCTTTGGCCAAATCCTCAGACATAAGATCAGCAAATGATGTCGGCTTCTCTTCTTCCGTTTTGGGTTTTGAGCCCCAAGGATTCGTCTTCACTTCACCGGACATCTTTAACCAGATATACGATTTTTTAAGACCTGAAAATGGAGCAATTTATGCACGCAGTGCTTATGTGTTGTCAGGTAACGAAGCTGTCACTTACTTGGAAATGAAATGACACCGAAAGATTGCGCACAAGTTCTATATACCACAAAAATTTTCTTGGTGCAACTTAAGATTGCACCACCGAAAGGTCGGAGGACGGATCAAAACAATAAAAGCCAATCGAATTAGTTTTCCTTTGGAAATAATCTTAAAATCGATTTGCAACAAGAAGCGATTCGCAACGAAATAACAGCTTCGCGTTTCGTAACCTAGTGGCTTTCGCGGCAAGTTTCTGTTGCTTTGCACGTGGCTAACTAGCGCCAGATCTTTAACATCTCTCTTTTCCATTAAAAAATGGGAAAGAAAGGAAAAGCGCGTCAGGATAAGTTTTACCATCTCGCCAAAGAAACAGGTAAATGTTTTTAACTTATTAGTGTGATCGAGCACTGTTTTTATCCTGTTGTTTACTTACCATCAAGTACGAAACTGTCCGTAAATTTAGTAATAAATCTTTTGGTGTACTTTCTAAAAAATGCTTCGATTTTTTTTAAGAAAAAGAGAGTTTGTTGAGTGTTTTTTTTTTAGAAAAAATCACTATAGGTTTCTACAAATGAGGAATACTTTGACATATCTTTGCTAAGCCCGTGCCCTATTTTTTGTAGACAGTGTTGCAACTTTTGGACTAATGCACATCCAGCTATATTTTTTTTTTTTTTTTACTCCTTAGGTTACAGATCAAGAGCCTCGTTTAAATTGCTACAATTGAACCGCCGGTATGAGTTTTTGCAAAAAGGCCGCGTTTTAATCGATTTGTGCGCTGCTCCGGGATCATGGATGCAAGTCGCTCGGCAGCATATGCCTGTGTCGAGCTTAATTGTGGGTATAGATCTCTTCCCCATTAAGCCTATCCCGGGGTGCATCGCTTTACAAGAAGACATTACGACGGAGCAATGTCGCCAAGCTTTAAAACGCGAATTAAAGACCTGGAAAGCTGATATTGTCCTTCACGACGGTGCTCCCAATGTGGGTCAAAATTGGATTCACGATGCTTTCATGCAATCCCAACTCGTATTATCCGCTTTGAAGCTCGCTACCGAGTTTTTAGCGCCTAATGGCTGGTTTGTGACCAAGATTTTCCGTTCCAAAGATTACCATGCTTTACTTTGGGTTTTGCAACAGCTTTTCAAGAAGGTAAAGTCACATAAACATAAAGTCCGACGGGAAATGTAGCACTATTCTGGTTTGTAGATTCACTCTACCAAGCCTCAAGCGTCGCGTATGGAATCAGCCGAAATTTTCGTTGTCTGTCAAGGGTTCAAAGCGCCGGATAAGCTGGATCCCAAATTCTTAGACCCGAAATACGTCTTTAAAGTAAATTAATTTTTTGTGAAACGGTGAAAGTCTTAATTAAGAACTCTGTTCTGTGTTTGTGCAGGAAATTGAAGCAACAGCGTCGAAATCGTTAGCGCTGCAGACTTCTTTAACCAAGAAGAAGGCCGAAGGGTACGAAGATGGAGTAGACAGTTTGCATAAATCTGTTTCCGTGAAAGATTTCTTCTTTGAAGAAGATCGATTCTTGGAACTTTTGAGCTCCGCCACTGAAGTAAGATATGTTTGTGATGTTAACAGTTTTTACATTTCCGTGACGTAACATTATTTTCGTCTTATGTTTATCAGAACATTGCATTGTATTTGCTTAAATATATTTATTACTTTTACTGATGCTGAATATTGCCAAAAAGTTTAGTAATTTGCGTATATAGGTATTAGAGATAAGAGAATTATTTTTATCAATTGGGCAGAAATATTTGTTTTCACCAATATACGGGATTGGTACTTTTTTCATGGTATTAACTAGTATTTTTCGTATAGTTAGTACTGGACGATGAGCGGATTTTAAAGCATCCTTTGACCAACTCCGAGATCGTCGAATGTTGTAAAGATATTAAAGTCCTGGGTCGCAAAGAGTTGAAATCGTTGCTCAACTGGCGCAAAGCTATCAAAACAGAACTGGATAAAGAGAAGGAGAACACTAATGATACAAAAAGCTCAGATACTAAGACTCCAGACGAATCCGTAATGGAAGACGACGAAGAAGACGAGGACGCTCAAGAACTTGATGCAATTGACCGCCAAGTGGAGGAGTTACAGGTAATATTTCAACATTCAAGGCTTTTCATAGTTCACATTACATTTGCACATCAAAGGCGGAACGGGAGCAAGAGTTGAAACGGAAAAAGAAGAAAATTTTGAAAGAACGACGGAAGCTCCAAGCGAAAATGGCCCTAAAAATGATGATTGCCGGAGACTCGGGACCTTCGTTACAGGATGGGCCGATGTTTAGCTTGAATCAGATTAAATCCGCTCAGGTAAATGCGCTTACTTCGAAGATAAGCTTTGGGGCGTTTGACTGATCGTGACTCATTTCCACATGTTCAGGACCTGGCAACCGTCGCTGGCGACGGCTTGGATGTCCATTTACCGTCCGATGAAGATGAAGAAGAGAGAAAACCTTTGCCCAAGTACGCCAAATACGACAAGGAAGATGGACATCTTGACAAATCTGGACGCTTTTACCGTAATGAAGATGATTCAGATGAAAGCGAAGCGCCTTCTGAAGACGAGTACGAGTCGGATGGCGCGCAGCATGAACTTGGTAAAGACTTGCGAAAAGACTTACAAACTTTTTCCTTTTTTTAACACTGTACAGAGACTCGGAATGGTCAAGTAAACTCTCAAAAGTTTATGTAAACTCTTAGCTCATTCCATTTCGGTAGTTGTTGACTATAAATGTCGTTTAAGGTTTGGAGAGCGATGGAGATAAAGAAGACACCGATTCGGAAGAAGATTCTCCGAAATCTAAAGGCAAAAAGTCGGTGCGTTTCGCTGATGATGACACCAAACACGTGCAAAGCAAGAAGAAAAAGGCGGACGCAGGAGACGACGATGGCGAAGTCTTGAATCCGCTCATTACAGATTTGGAAGGCGGAGATGCAGAACAGCGCAAAAGACGCCGAGCACAGCTGTGGTTTGATAAGGTATAGACTGCGTGTTAATAGATGATTGCTGTTTGAATTTTTTAACTTTTGAGAATCCCAACGGGTGCACAAAAAGATTTAGCTGTTAAGCTTCATTAAGCAAACTGTTCAAGGTGAGTTGAGTTTCATTCTCAGCATCAAGAATACCTTGTTAGTACACTTGGCGTTTCACGACCAAGTTTTGGTTCCTAGCTCGATAAATGTGAAGTTTTACCTTGTCGAGAAGTTTGCCTTCAATTAGCTGAGTTATAGTGCTTTTTTTAACTAATTACGTTATGTAGTAATAATCATGTTTGAACACTATCTCTAAATGGTCAGCTTTCAGCGAAAATTTTTCTACTACGGAGGGGTTTTTTTAAGTATTTTTCTTTTTTTTATTTATTTTGTAATCCTTTACGGGCGTCGATTCTCAGATGGTAGTATTTTGATCACTTTTGTCCAACCTGTCTGCAGCCTTTTTGCGAAGATGAAAAGTTTATTTGTACAGATATCGAAGTTGTTATACCTAGTTGTTACATTTCTTTTTTGTATATTCGGAACTTTTAGATGTGTACTGTAAAATTTATTTTAGAAGTTTGATTCTGCATTCTACTAAAACGAAAAAAAAAATCAAGAAAGTAAAGTGCTGGAATATTTTCGTCGCTCTCTATCTTGGAGGGGGTTACGTAGGTTTTCTAGGCAAAGATGTGGAGAACTGTAAACATCTTGCAGCAACAAAAGCAAACTTTCATTGGTCTCGTGTGCCACGTGGGAATATTATAGGAACATGGTTCTGTTCCTCAACTTGTGTGGTTCCGAGTTGTCTTAACTTAAGTTAGCAATCTATGCATAACGTAGGTTACATTACATACTTTACTAGCACTTTCCAGAGACAGACTTAACCGCAACCGATTTTCGTTGTTAAACGCAGACTAATGTCGCTGCAACTCGTGTCTTAGCACATGATGTAATATTCTCGTTAAAACATACGTTGTAACGTCTTTGAAGTAATCCGATACAACGGAAAAGTAAATAAGTAGGATTGTGGTTATTAAAGAGAGTGGGCGTCTCATTCTAATTATGAAATGTCCTTTCGCAAATCTTTATTAAAAGAAACGGAAACGGAAAAATTTTACGTTACCGTACTCCAACCATGATATGGAAATGCAAACAAGAATATGTAATATTTTAAAACCAGACAGGAAAATTGAAGAAAGATAGGTATTAATCCGAAGAGGTAAATGGTAATACTAAAGGAGGCAATTCGTAGTTTTGAGAGTTTCACAATTTCTCCTACTCCATTCGTTCTCGTTCCCGTTTTGAGAATATCGTGTAATATATTTATCGAGCGGTTTTTTTCATTTACTGAAATAAACTATGCACTCTTTCTCTGTTAGTAATTAAGTTAAAATTCTGCGTGGCGTAACTGCTGTTTCTCATGTAAAAATCTTTCATGTAATTTTCACTTATTAACTTGCTTTAGCCCTTTTGCCTTTCGTGACGTATTGTTCACGTACCATTTTTTCTGTCGTATCGTGTAAGAGTCAGTTAACCTTAGTATTGATTGTTCCTTTTTCCGTAGGATGTTTTCGAGAACTTGGAAAACGAAGAAGACGAAGATGCGGAATTGGATCTTGTGTTGAAAAAGCAACGTCAAGAGACTTTCAAACAAGCCGCTGCGCTCGTGAAAACCGAAAAACGAGCCGGGAAAAAGGGTCAAGTGACGACCGACAGCGAGCTGAGCCAGGATTCCGCAAAGTTGGACGAGGAAGATACAGAAGATGAAAGTGACACCGATGGGGATGACTCGAGTTCCGATGACTCGGACACCGACTCGGGATTGGAGCAAGACTTAGCCGATAATAAGAAAAAAGGCGGCGATACATTTGAAGTCGTTCCTCAGCAAGCTGCCGGTACTTGTCTCATTATTTACACTGCACGTTTTATACAAGTATTCTGTATGTTTCTTTCGTTTTTCTTTGTTAGCTCTAGGTTTGCTATGTCATACTGCCCTAGGAGAAAATTCATTCTTTCGAACTGTATTTCTCTGCACGTTCTGTGTGTTTTTGTTTATTCTGTTGCGTGTTAAATGCGTGATGAAGAAAGAGAAAAAGAAATTGTGGAAGAAAAGGTGTTAATTTGGAGTCGTTTAATTGGTTTTCTAGGAAAACGCAAGAAATCGCTTCCACCTGAGGCCTTGGCTTTAGGCCAGAAGTTAATTAGATCGAAAAAAGCACGCCGGGATATTTTGGATGATGGCTGGAATCGCTACGCCTTTGAAGACGACAACTTGCCGGAATGGTTTGTTGAAGACGAGCGCAGACACAACAAGAAAGATTTGCCAGTTTCCAAGGTACACTATTGCACAATATTGTTGACAAAAAAATCTCTTGAGGTTTCTTGGAACTTTTTGCCTTTGAAGTTGTTGTTATTGAAAAACCGACTGCTCCTTTTTCTTAATTAAGGCTTTCTTATTTTTGGACAGCAGGGAACCGTTTCTTTGCATTCAAATTCTTATTTTCTTTCTTTTGTTTATATATGCCTGTCTGTTTTTAATACGTGACACTTGGGTTGTAGGCGGAAGTGGACGCGTACCGGCAACGTTTGAAGGAAATTAACGTGCGTCCAATTAAGAAGGTGGTGGAAGCCAAAGCTCGTAAGAAGCGTCGTGTTTTGCGCATGATGGAAAAAGCTAAAAAGAAGGTGCAGAATATTGCTGAAACCATGGGCAACTCAGATTACGATAAAGCGCAGCAGATCCGACAGTAAGTTTTTTTTTCGAGTGGTGTAGATGATATAGGGGGTCAAAAGTGTAGATTGAAAAGATATTGACCATGAGGATTTTGCGTGTTGTTTCAGAATTTATCGTAAAGCCGCAGCGGCTGCCAACAAGAAGCCAGAAACTAAGTACGTGGTGGCAAGGAAAGGCTCCCAAACAGGCAAGAGAGCACGAAGACCGGCCGGAGTAGAAGGAAGATATAAGATGGTCGATCTTCGGATGAAGAAAGACAACAAAAGAGCGAAAAAGGAGCAAAGACGAGGCAGACATGGAAAAAAGAAGCGCTAAGAGAATATTGTGTAAAACTAAAACTTTTTTTTCGTTCTTGGAATAAATAAAAGTAACTCCAATCCACCATTTCCTGTTTATCCGTTTCGTTTTTTCGAACAACCAAAAGGTGCATTTTAACCTCAATTTTGGTCGTGAAGTATTGAGAGAAACTATGAGAATTCGCGTTTTGTATAATTTCGTGCCCACTTCTAAATCCTTTTTGCGCAGGCTGAAATAGTTATATTCGTAGCTTGAACTCACTGTTAAGCAATCCACAAGGTAATTCGCTGGCATTCGAATTAAATCCATTATGGCAGCGTAACAAATTTTAATGCTTGAATTGTTTTTTCGCATGAAACAATGGAAGTAAATCTTGTCGGACCAAGTTTGTGAGAACGTGTTCTTTAAACTTTCCTGTAGTTACGCTATAAAGAGGAAAGCACTGAATGCCTACGAAGTTATTATAGGCGCCCACAGAGGCAGACTAAGTTCTGCCGAATTGGGTAAGAATGAAAACCTGTTTGGGTTTTTCCCCTGTTGGCCTCCCCGTGGTGAATAGATCATTGCCGTGAAGTGTTGGAAATTGACAAGACAATCCTTTTATGTGGTAGGTAATTACCCCATTGTGTGCAGACGTGGGTGTACCATAGGCCTACAGCACTGAATTGGGAACTCATCTCGTTCCTCAAGTTCGTTTCTTTACTTGAACTCCCTTGGCCTTGCTGATAAAGAGCAAACAAAAGACTTAGCGGGGGTCAAAAGCTCAGGATTTGAAAGCCGGTAAAGTACGTCCTGTACTGTATACGTCAAGGCTTATGTGCACTACGCCTGCATTGGAGATAAAAAAAAAAGTAAAGGCGGCTTTCATGTCCCTCGCTATCAATGCAAATACATGACCATGACGGGCAGTCAAGTCTTTCCTACGGAGACAGTAATAGTACGAGTTTAGATGACACAGGGCAGCATTGATTTAGGGCTCCTGTAGCAGAGATCTTGATAGGGTCATGTACTGCAAGGGAGTATTGACAATTGTATTCCGAAAGGTCACAAGGAAGCTGAGAATGCCGAAAGCTGTCGGTAGTGTCAGGCACGGGTACATTGTTTGGGTGAAAGAAACCTACTAGGGTCAACGGATACGTTCAGTACAATTGGTACTAATCATTCGGAAGGGTTTATTAATAGAAGGCAGCCAAGTGAACATTGCTCCACCGCAGCAATACAGTTCAGACTCATTCATCTCGAGACAGTAGTGATGCTATGGTTGTATTTCTTCTCCTGCCATCCTCAGCACTCCTTCCTTTCAACTGTGTAACTGTGTGCCTCGCTGCTGAGAGATATAAAAAAATTTTTTTAAAAAAATAGAGGGAGAACGGTGTTGCTCCCTTACCAGGAGTAGAGGAGGGATGGGACAGTGTGGGCACTTTTCTGCTTTTGATTTTTCTCTTCACGTGCAGACTAAATTCCAGCCGAAAGTTATACACGTTAAATGCACTAGCATCCTCGCTATCAAATGAGGTATAGTGTATTCCAATAGAACGGAAAACAAGGCCGGATGACCACGAAAACTAGAGCCTCTTCCTAGTGTACAAAACGAAATACCGGCTACACAATTTGGTCTAGGGCAGTGGTGCCCAACCTTTTTTCACCCGAGGGCCGCGCGCGACATGATATAAAATCTCGCGGGCCTGAATGTTCCGGTTTCGCCAGAATCATGCCGACGTTAAACATGAAATTATGCAGTGATATACATGAGCGGTATAAACGAGTGGGCCGCATGAGGCACCTTCGCGGGCCGTAGGTTGGGCACCACTGGTCTAGGGGGTGGGACAAAATGGCTGTTTTCCCACAAGGAAAGTAGTCGAGTGACTACTTATTAAAAAATGCATTATAGAGCTAAAATATCTTATTGAAAACTTACAGTTATACTGCCTATCGATACTGGAAACTTTCTATCACTGACCTGTACAAAAAGATGCATGATTTTGACCAAATGCTTAATGACTTCAAGAAAAGGCACCATTTTGAAGTTCTAAAATCTCGTGCAAAATCAGTAGAGTGAATTAGTAGTGCGAGTTCAGGCCGTTTTATCTCCAACTTATTTTCTACACAAAAAGTATTTTTGCTTAATTTTTCGGTAGATATATTGAGCGGTACAATGAAATTACCATGACCGCTTTCTTACTAAAGTGCCACAAATTCAGTTTTTATGTTGTTTTTTTTTCCTCGTGTACACTGTACTCCATTCCGTCAAAATTTTCCCCATTTTTATTTAATTGCACCCACTCCGTATGTGATTTTTTCCAATTCCAAAATGTTGGTCGTTCATTAGTTATTAATTTTTTTTACGGTTTGTCCGACGTGTCAACTATCCCGTCCCTCCTGTACATTTGTATTTTCCCCCCTTGTTCTTTTTTTCTACTTGATATAATAAAGGAATATCACTTAACAGAGATTTTCATGCTCTTAGTACACGGTTTCGAGAGCTATGACGAAACGAATACTTTTTAAGTGCTCTCACAGGTGCTACTGTGAACTATGGATCGAAAATTTAAAGAACTAATTGTAGAGCCCTGAGTACAATTAATCCTATTTTGGATTTGCACTATAATTCAATAACTGACATTTTTTCCAGTTTATTGTTTCCCGACTATCATAACGAGTAGTCTATAACTCGTGTGCGCGACAAATGCTGTCAACTGTATTAATGCTTGTGCAAGTTGAAGAGTTCGATTACCATAAAATGTGAAACGGATTAGTTCATAAAGATAGAAAATGAATTACTTTCGAAGAACACAACCAATTAAATGGTAGTGGGTATGTCAAACGACGAGATTCCTGACATCTCAGACTATAGCGCAGGTACTTACCCTTACTGTACGTACCCTGAGACCTTCAAAGCTTCAGGCAACCGCGTTCGGAGCTCGTCTGGTAAATGGCTAATTGTGGTGATACGCTAAAGCTCCCGAAAAAAAGGTAAACATTTTGCAAAGGGGAAATAGTTGCCCATGGAGCGCGTAATACAAAGCTACAGCGTGAAAAATAGAACTTTAGTGGGCAGTTTTGCACGATTGGGTTGAGTTCGGCCTTAGTTGGAAATAAAGGAGTATTTCACACCCTTTCCATATTTCTTACTCGCGTTTTCTCTCTCTGGGGCAACAAAAAATCTTGGTAGGATCATTTGCCCAGGAGTAAAAAGGAACGGAAAGCCATCGAGCGTGTTGGGTTTCTGTGTTGGGGAATGGGTCGTAGTCCGCATGAGCATGAATTCTGCCGTAGGTCGACCGAGAGAAACATAGCGTTATATTGGTTTCGCAGCAGGAACCAACGCTTAGTTGCATTCCAGTTACGTTCCTTCAACAGCTGTATTGTACTGAAAAGAACACGCCCCTTAGTGAACCTCCTTCGGTGTAGTTACTTATTTTGTCGGTACTGCTTGGCATCCTCGCGGAGTGTCCCTGGAGGCTGCCACACGGCCCACCGGAGACAAGGCCAATTATTTTTAGTTTCGTCAAGGTTCCTGAGTACGAGGCAACGTATGGCGAGAAAACCAGAAAAGGATCTGTAATAAGAATTCGGCTGGTATGGAATCCTACCAGCATAGATCGTGAGCTGTCCTGGGTGGTGGTCGTGGTGTGATGAAAGTCTAACGTGTAATTAAGAGAATCCTTGCGGGGATAATTGCAGTCTGTGGCAAAGGAGAGTTTCTTCCATCTTGATATCTGTCAAGAGAAACCTGACAAAACACTATTGATTGAACAAAGACGAGAGAGAAGACTTGAGAAACTCTTGTGGGGCTTGTGCGGGGTTTAGAAGAGCGGGTTCTCTTAAAATGCAAGATATTGACCGGCTAGCAAGCCACGCCTACAACGTCTCTCAAGATGCCCCTGTCAGTGAACTGGAGTTATCCGTGCTTTACATCCAATGGGCGTGTCTCTTCTTACTGGCAGGCCTGGGAGGTGTGGCCAATGCTGTCGTTATTGTCGTTCTATACCGAAGACCAGCCCTTCGAACCCTTTCTAACAGGTGGAGAGATTCTTCTTCCATTGCTAAACGTGTCTGGAAGTCCCAACTTTTCTCAGCATCCTCCAGTTCGAGAATTTATGAGCTACCGTGGATGACATTTATACTGCGGCCTTACGATAGAAATGGTCCCCACAGATTTATGCAAATGAGCTAAGCTTTTCATCGTCCGAGGGAAGGTCACTGAGTTCGCGCGCTCCAATTCTCAAGAAATCTCTGATAGGCTTCGGGCAAATGGTCCGTAAACTTGCGGAGTTCATTTTATTTTATAATCTCGCTGCCCGCCTACAACCCTTTGACTTCAGGCAACAATGAAAAAGAACCGGTGGCTGATAAGTTGAGCTCGTCTGGGAGCAGAACATAATAACGTTTCCAATCTTCCTATGTATGCGTTAATTTAGGTGTCACTTTTACGCTCCTGTCGTTGCAAGACAGCCGAAGTCTGCTCTGGCATATTAAGCTCCCAAAAATAATATTCGTTTTATGGGGTGCAAGAAGAGAGCGTAAGACATTAAGTCTGTGTGGACCAATAAGAGCAATGAAAATGACATTTATTCGTCTCAGCTTTGGATTTCAGAGTCTGTTTGACGTAGGTCAGCGACATGGAAATGTTTAGAAAAGTGACAGTTTTTGCAATTTGTTCCTATATTTGCTTTTTGTGAAACGAACGCGAGTTTTTTTAAAGGAACCTCAGTTCTTGAGGCCACAATATTTTAACAATAAGGGGTAAAATAACTTAAAATCGCGTATGCCTCTTACCTTTACCAGAATGTCTTTGTCATTTAGCTTTTCATTAATAAAATCTAGTATAAAATGGCCATGATGAATGTTTACAGATACGTACGGCGATTTTAAATTACCCGGCTAAGTGCTACGCATTTTTTTTTCTTTTTACTACGTTCAAATATTGTTACTGATGAAGTGTCAGTCTATCCTCCGTTTTCAAGGAAAGGAGAGAAAACGCATAGGAAAAAATTTTACTGTATCAGCTTCCCAAATGGTCTCTTAGTTATCATGAGCTATTTACCCAAAATGTTAAATAAAATTGTGTTAATCAAAGTGAAGTTAGGCTTGATAGCGCAAATGTTTGCCTTCTAGAGGAAGAAATATTGGTGCTACTATGCCTGAGGGAGCACTTGTTAGCTTTTAGCTAATTGACTCCGAAGGCGGAGGAGAAGCTATGTTACCTCTAAAAGCTTAACGTGGCCGGTCAAGTCCTTTAGCTGCCCAACGGTTACGTTGAGTTTGGATGGCGGGAAAGAGGGTGCCAGTACATCTTTGCTTGGTCACCCATGTACATAGCATCCATCAGCGTTCAGGAATGTTTCCAGCACTTTCTCTCTCAGCTCTAACATACGTGCTTTCATGTGCATTCTGTACATAGTTCCTTCCTGTTACAGTCTTCCCAACGAACAGCTTTTTTTTCTCCCACTTTCATTATTTCTGACTCTTTCTTCTTTTTTGGATATCGTTCTCTTTTTTAGATATATCCTGAGTTTGGTGATTGCCAACTTATTCACATGCCTACTAGTATTGCCTGATCAATTTCTGCGCCAAAGTTTTCCATACGTCCATTGGTGCCACGCTTTGAGATTGATCATGTTCGGAGCTTCCGTGTACTCTGTGCTTTTGATATCTTTGGATCGATTCTTAGCTGTTGAAAATCCTCTTCACTACAATCATGCCGTCACTAGACGGAAAGGTGTTTTCTTAATTTTGGGTGGATGGACATTTGCCGCAGCGTTAGCCTTGCCCGGTGTACTTCCCACAGAAATTGATGTAAGTAAGAACTTCATTTCGCTTTGTCCTTCCTCGGCTGTAAAAACTTTGTCTCGCTTTTGGAGCCCGAAATAAATATCCTTTTTTCTCGTTTCGTACTGTGTTGCTAAACATAGAAGCAGGACGAGTAAAAAGCTCCCAAATTTTTTGTGACCTTCCCTTTTTGTTGGGTGAAAACTTATAATGATTTTTGTTCCTCTTTTCTCACATACAGGATGTTGGCTGGTTAAAGTTGGCCCATTCATGCGTCCTCCTCTTGTCTTGCTTTGTGTTCCCGCTAATCTCATTGATTTATATTTATGTACGGCTGTACAAAGCCGCTCGCTTGAATGTCATGCGGACTCGCAAACATTCCATTTCCTCCGCTCACTATGAAATGACCACGCCTACGCACAGTTCCGCCCATTCGGACGTCATTGCAGCTATTTTAGCCACGGCCGAAGTCAATCAGCCGGTGGTGCCGACGGCCACCGGCGTCCCGCTCAACTTGATGGTGAAAAAAAGCGCCTCCTTGCGCCGCAAGTTCGCCTGTGGGGATGAGAAACGTGCCGTGTATACTTCCCTGCTCGTCATCCTCTCTTTCACTTTATGCTGGGCTCCGTTTTATGTCGAGTTGGTACTGGGCTACGTGACCTTTGGCACTTTGCTCATGGCGTACTCCCACTCGCTCATAAGCGCTTGTATCTACGTGTACCGCAACCCCGTCGCCCGCTCCGAAGCCGCCAAATTGCTTTGCAGACATGAAACGATCCCCGCGCCATCTTCGCCCCCCATAACTGTGCCCAAACGAGAAGTCACCAAAAGTGAAACGACATATGAATTTCCTTTGAAAAATAGCGTCACCTCGGAGTATCATGCTTGTAAAACGTCAGCTACTCCTGAACCGGAAGTGGATGTCTCCAAACACGCCAAGAAATGGCTCATGCGAACCCGAGCGTCGACAATGTCAGCCATACAAGCCGACTCGCCTCCGCGGTTAAATAGACTATCAGAGCAACTTATCTTAAGTCCTTTCAAAGGTCCTTCGAATGACGTGAAACTGGAGGAAGAAGTGGATTTCTTCGTGGTAGGCGTCGGAGACCGCCGTACCGTATCCTTCTCGAGATTTCAGTCACTAAACATTCCCGATGAAGAGGAACGGCGACGACGAAGAACGTCCTCGTTCTCTAAAGTTATGTCCAAATCCCGCCGAGTTTGGCGAGCACCAACTGTCTGTGAAGTGTAACTTGCGAAATGCCATTCCTTTCAGGGTTACAAACCTTCTTGGGGATCTTAAAAGCACTCTTAAAGCGCAAATCTCTCCTCGTCTGCGTCTCAACCCCATTCCGCCACGTGTACAAGCTTAGATTCCTGAACCGTCATTCCCGCACAAGAAAGAAAGGAAGAAAAATGGAACGTAACAATGAAACTTGAAACACGGTTAAACTGCATGAATAGACTATCTGCAGTTAAACGAAAGGGGTTCTGTGTTTCTTCGTTTATCAGGTTTCGTATATTTAATTAAGTCCTTATTTGCGAATATTTAACAAATAATTTTTATTAGACTTCAACTACTAGGCAGCCGTCAGAGACAGATAGCCTGGAGGCGTGATTACCAAGCATGATTTGAACCACTATGTTAAATTCTAGTGTTCGTAAGCCTGAAAAGCTACCATAATTACACATTGTAAAGTTTTACATCGTCATGTAATACAAATTAGAATAAATTACGCTGAAAAGTTTGGATTCCTTGGAGAATTTTCATGACATTCTGTGTTCTACCAAAAAGCGCTAAATTCGCCTGCCGTGCAATCCTGAATCTCAATCGCTTTTACTTGATCATTCTCAAATTGCGGTTTCGAGATCGAAGTTTCACAATAGACGATAAATAAGTTATTTAAAGGACATCCTTCATCAGGCTTAGTTTATTCAGCCCCTGCCTTTTACTTCTTCATTTCGCTGTGGCCACCTGTAACTGCTGCTTACTTGACGGCTTGCTTTCCTTCTACTGTCTCCGTCGGCTGCCTGGCAAAAAGAAAAAAGAAAAAAAATGTGCAGTTGGGATAGAGTCCGTGTGTTCCATTTCATTGTTACGTATTTAATTGTTGCAGCGCATTACTCAGTATTATAAAGAAATACGGAACGATTACTCACGGGACAATGAACCAGGTTAATAACAGTTTGCTACGGTAGAGTGACACAACAGCGGTTTATCAACATTACCTTTTACGGCAGTCGCCAATTCACTTTGTGTTTGGTACGAATTACTGTGAATTTGAAAACAGATGAGGTGAACGTAAAAAAACACGCTGCAGCTGTTACAAAGAACTGGTTTATTTCTAAAATAAGGCTCACTTCCGTCACATTTCATTTATACCTGGCATGCAATGCAGAATGCAAATATTGTTTAACAAAAGTGGTATTCTTCCAGCAAAATCCTTAAAGGCAGTTCATTTCAATTAAGAAAGCCAAGTTACATTTCCCACGTCAATTAAGAAAACCAAGTTGCATTTCCCACATATCGACAAGCTCTCGAGCTGAAGGTCGTTGGGTAGGCAGCGCTTCTGTACAAGCCACAAAAATCTGAATAACTTGTCGGTAGCCTGTCTGCACATCAATATCTAACAAGCTGGGCGGCAGAAGCGGCCTTGTCCCCAGAGATGCAAGATAAACATCTTCATCCCACTCTTGTTGAGAATCATCGAGAGAACAATGCGGTGTGGTCAGAGCCAACATTTCCCATAACGTGCAACCGTACGGGAAGATATCAGCTTTGTCCGTCAGCCCCAACTCCTCCTCGTCAAAGATTTCTGGGCCTGACCAAGCTTCAGTACCTGTATAAGATCCATGCGCACATTGACCTTGCGTCAGCGGTACCGAAACACCAAAATCGCAGAGTTTGGCCATTTGGAAGTCACCAAAGATGAGAACGTTCCCGCTTTTGACATCCCCGTGTAAGATACCCACTTCGTGGAGGTAGGCCAGCGCTTTGGCAATATCCCGCCCGACTAATGCTATTTCCTGTGGTTTAAACGGTTCGTTAGAACTTTCCAGCCGTTCCTCAATTAAATCCGTTAATGAGCATTCGCCCTTCTCCATTGCCAAGCACGGCGCACCGTCTACCGACTTCCCTACCGCCCGGAATCCGATAATATGGGGGTGGTTCAATTTCTTAAGAATGTTAGCTTCGTGCAACAACCGGGAATCGTAATCTTGGTGCGAATTCAGAAAACGAGACCCCACTTTCTTCACTGCCCACGGTGATTTGTAGACTCCTTTACCGATAATCCTTTCCATTACGTAGACACTAACACCTGCAACAAAATAATAGATTTACTGCATTGCGAGGATTCTTCTAAGGCTGATTTAAGTTTTTTTTTTTAAAATAAATATATATATATACCAGTGCCATATCCGATTCTTTCCAAATAAGGTGAGGCGGGGATAGTTATTCGCGGGGTTGAAGGAATTGGAGCATTGGTTGAAGTCTTCGGTGTTAGGCATAAATCACTCATTGCTATTTCGATGGAAGGTACAAAAACCTTTAATCTGTACAAGCTACAATAAAAGTAATAATTAATCATTGTACCCTGACACATCGAATAGATGCATGCAAGTTGCCTGTATTACGCTGTAGATATATATGTTGGTTGTACAAAGTAAAACGAACTGTATTTCACTACTTTTTCAGTTATTTACTATTTCCTCTAATTCGTTTTCTGACACCCTCAAGTGATGCAGGTAGTTTCGAGATTTTTTATTTTGATTTCTCTTTTGAATTTAAATCCGTGGAGGATATTTCCGTAAGCTGAGGACGTTATTTTCCAGAATGTCAGTGACATGAAAATATAGAGTACGGAAAAGGAGCTGCCCTCTATACACAGGTACCATAAAAGTAAGAAATCCAGCACATCCCTTCACAAGCGGTATGCAAAGACCAAGGGGGAATTCGGTGGAAGGTTTTGCGCTGAAAAATGGATTGTAATATTATTAAAATAAACGAAAATGCGAAAATTAGCCTATTACGTATATATTACGCTTTTTCAGAAGTTTATGCGAAAAATAAAACTATCCGACTTTTTTTTATATATAATCGTGGAGAATTCACTGTACCAATTAGGCCGAGCTTATGAATGTGAAGTTTAGGAATGAAAAGCATTATTTGTCGTATCCGGTCGATGACAGTCATGCAAGAAAGTACCTCGCAGTTTGAAATATATAACTATTGTTTTAAAATATCGCGAACGCTTTCAGTAGATAGTATTAATCCAAACTCTTAGGCTTCGCTTTACTGTAGCCTGCATTTTAACTTTTTTTAAAACTAGTTTTCTACTTCGGTTTGCTTCATTCTTTCGCATGAATGTCTTTCTAAGCACGAATACCAAGAATATTGAAGAAACAGAACGCAATACGAATTGGGCGCGTAATTTGAACCGGCCAGTGTAGAGCTCGCGAAATCGGTATTGTTTACATTTTACTTCTAGGAGTGCTAAACAAGCGTTAAAGTACGTCTAATGAAACAGCAAATTTAGAGTGTTTTGGTACACTTAATTAATCCAAGTCTTAAATCCTTTTCACGACTGTATTTTAAAGAAGACAGTTTTACGTTTGTTAGAGTTATAATCTGGAAATGGAGAATTTAGAAACTGTAATTAAAAACGAGCTCCAACTTTCCCTCCTGCAACCTAAGAAACGACTCATGGGAGGCTGTATTAGTCAAGCCATGCGTTATGACAGCAGTAATGGGGAATTGTTCATCAAGACAAATGATAATGTTGGGGTAGGTATATCGACTGAAGGTATTGAGTTACAGCATAAATGAACTTGGGGAAGGTGCTAATATTGTGTTACTCATTAGGCGGCAGCTTTGTTCGAAGGGGAGTATGTCGCCTTACAAGAAATAGACAAGACCTGCACGATAAAGGTCCCTAAGCCCATTAAAGCCATTAAAGGTTTGGGAAACGTGGCATGTCTCGTTACCGAATATTTGCCCATCCGAAGCTTGCAAGTTTTCCAACGTGAACTTGGAACCAAACTTGCAGAGTAAAAAGTTCAGAAATATTCTTAGTTCTATAAAATCTTGAGACTACTCTTATCTTGAAACGAAAACAGTTAAGACACTTAAAAAAATCGTTTAAAATAACCGAGAAACAACAGCTATGTTAGCGTATTAACATAGGCTAGCGCTGTATTGACGACTTTATTGGAAGTCACAAATAACAAGAGGTCAGTAAATTAAAGTTACGACATGGATCATACGGCATATGCCCTGTAAAGTCTCCTGTCCTATAGAAAAGTCAACGTTCTCTGGTCAGAGAATACAGTATTGATGCCTTGTAGGATACATTAACCATAAGCGCGGCAATTTGGTCTTTCTCTCGCAAGTCTCACGATTTTGTGGAGCGTTTTACCTCTAGTGACAAAGCACTGAAGACATTTTAAGGTTGCATTTGTACAACAAGCGGCAATTGCATACGGAAAGTTACGTATCCGAATTCGGGTTTAGCGTAACGACTTGCTGCGGTTCTATTCCGCTTTCCAACATGTGGGAAGATGACTGGTTTGTAAGTTAGCTTTATTTCAGTAGTTTGCTAAGCAGCGTTGGATATAACATGAATTTTATAGAGATTTTATCGTAAGCACCGATTGGAGCCGCAAATTGTGCTCACAAAGAATGATGTAAGATCTGCTATTCCGTAAACATAATCCAAACGGTAATTTTTTTTTTTTAAAAAAAATAGGATTTCTGGCGGCTATGGCGAGAATTAGATGCAAAATTGGAGAATTTTTTTGAGAATATCGAAATAATTCCTGCGTTATTACATGGCGATCTGTGGTACGGAAATGCAGGCGAAACTGACACTCAACCTGGTATTAAACTGTCTAAGGCTGCGTACTGAAATTGAACGTGTCCAGTAATTTTCTTCCTTGTCGTAGTTGCATTTGACCCCGCCTCCTTTTATGGGCATTCCGAATTTGATCTGGCGATCGCAGCTATTTTTGGTGGTTTTGATCAAACGTTTTTCGATGGTTACCATTCCGTAATTCCAAAAGAGGATAATTTTGCTAAACGTCACCTCTTGTATCAGCTTTTCCACTACTTGAATCATTGGTAAGCCCCACCCGCCTAAATTTTAGTAAGCTGCTAATGTAGCCTGTACCATTTAGGAACCACTTTGGGGGTCATTACAAACAACAAAGTTTTTCGTGTATCAAACAACTCCTTTAATTTTATTTGTGTAGGTTTGTTTACTTGACATTCCAAAAATATACCCAATGAGGCTAAGGGAAAAAGTCGTTTATTACAATAAGTACGGGTAGTTGTATTGGAATGTCCATTTTGTTTTTGTTCGTTCACGAATTACAGTTAAAAATATAATTAAATTACAGTGTGTTCAGTTCCATATGATTGACGTGGCTGTTACGGTCTTTCTCTTTATGAAACGTGAATAATTTATAAATATTGAACTGATAATAGAGGATGACAAGGTCAGGGAACAAGTCAGCTAAATGCATCAAAATTCCCAGCACGTTTTTCACCACGAAAATGGAAATATCACTTCCATAACCGGACCATAAATACACACGGATGACCAGATAAGGTACGTTGACCAAAAGTAAGTGTAAAAGTCGGTACAAACTTCCTAAAGGCACCGAGTTTTCTTGACCAAAATCACAGAGGCTCAGTTTGTACAAGGCAATTGTAGGTAAAATGAAATTCAAGAACGCAAAGATCAAAATGGAATTTTCGAGGTCGTAAGGCAGGATGAGCTTCGATTCACGGACGTTCAAGATTCCTAAGAAGGCGATGGAATCAAGCAACTCAAATGCCGTGCTGGAGCACAAGGAATGAATGTATTGTGCACGAGGCGAACGGCGATGAGCGTCGTGATGCCCAGCAACCAATAACATGAAGACTAAACAAACACTCGCAATGGAAATCTTGAGCAACTGCGGTCCCCACGGTGCATTGGGTTGCAACTTATTCGGGATTTCGTTGTGGTATAAAACAGCCAAGCGCGCAACAAACAATGACGCATATCCCAGCCATGTTAAGTACAACAATGGAAATCTTCCTTTCGTAAAGAGCTGTTGCCCGTTTGACGTCAAATCCTATTGTTTCATTGAATAAATATGCTTTGTGCGCCACAGCTAGTTGGTCCCTCATACTATAAACTAAACTCGTAGACAATTTGACTAAACTGCATCGAGAGATTTTATTAACACATATTATTGTTAACATTAAGAAAAGATTTATTATTAGGAGGCTCGGCTAGTCTCAAAGATTGGAGTATTAGATTTAAGTAATATCCGTTAACATAAAAAGTGATACACAGTATTACGACAGATCAGGAGACTTTCTTACCACTGTAGGAGCAACTGTGGACGATGAAGACGAAACTGGAATACCATCGACCAATTTGTCTCGTTTTCGATTTTCTTTGCTGTTCTTCCTTAGATCGCTATATGCAACAAACAAGGCATATATCCCTAAAAACAACCCACAATATTTAAGCGAACAGTTTATTTGTAGCTTTATGTATACCTAATCCCAGGATACCGAAGTCTCCTAAAAACCAAAAGTATGGCGCGTACGAATTATTCGAGTTCGAGATTATAAAATAATTCAAGATTCCGCCTTGGAACGACACAACAATGAATAAACCAACACCGTTTAGCACACTTAAGGTTTTATATTTGGTACACGTATACCAGTTCGATTTCTGTCTCGGCATTTTTAGAAATAAGTCGACGAACGCATGAAAACAGAAGAATTTGCTTAGAAAAAGGCACAAACCACAACAAGGGATTGTTATTTTTTGAACGCCCCACCCCAAGCCACAATACAACTTCAGTAGAAATCTAATGTTAATTTTCTTAATTTTCTTTGTATAGTTTTGAAGCAATTTTTTCATTCTATTAAAATATTTTGATTTTTCAAATAACTAATATGTGTTTTTAAAACGGTATAATAAAGTGTAACCTATGTAAGATTCGGAAGTTTCAGATTTGAATTCAGTCGTTTGTTTCTTTTCCATCATGGCTCCTAAACCAAAGCCAGCGGGTAAGCCCTTTATTCTCAAACTTTTAATAGAAATTCGAGTTCAATTTGTGTTTCGTCAAGCTTCAAAGTTGTTTTAGACTTTATCTTTGCAGTGAATTTGAAAACTTATTGATTTCGATTTTTGGCAAACGGATTATGTTCAACATACCGTAATATGGTCTCGTGCCCTCAACTCCACGTGCATGTGTTCAGTGTTAACATGGCATATAGTGTAGTGTGAAGTGATTGTCGGTTTTTTAATGCGTATTATCTTTTACAGCTAAAGAAGAGAAGAAGGCTGCAGCCCCTGCTGCCGCAGCAGCTAAAGGTGAGGCCAAGAAGAAGCCAGTAGGCAAAACTGCGGCTAAGACTCCCGCCAAGGTGGTTCCTAAGGAAAAGAAAGGACCCAAACCCAAGACTCCCACGTCTAAGGCTTTGGCTGCCCAGAAGAAGGTAGGCTGATGTTTTTTTTTCCGTATTTTCTACTGATTGTAACTTTCCGAAATTCTCCTAGGTGTACAAAGGTACTCATGGCACCCGTGTACGCAAAGTCCGCACTTCCGTGCATTTCCACAGGCCCAAGACCTTGCGTCTTCCCCGTAAGCCTAAATACCCGAGGAAATCCGTCCCTCGTCGCAGCAAGTAAGAAACTTTATTTAAAAAAAGATTTTTAGCATTGGTCCTTGCTCTGGTGTCGTTGTTTGAAAAAATGCTTAAAAATATTAAATTATTTCGTGATATGAACTGCGTGAGTACCGCGTGGTATATGCTCGTCATTCATGTGTTTTCAGCTTTGTTTTATGATTCAGGCAACATTACGAGCAACTCCGATATTCATGAATATATTAACTCTAGGATGGACGCTTACAACATCATTAAGCACCCTTTGACCACTGAATCTGCCATGAAGAAGATCGAAGACAACAACACCTTGGTATTCATTGTTCACCCCCGGTCGAACAAGAACCACATCAAGACTTCCGTCAAGAAGTTGTACGATATCGATGTTGCTAAAGTGAACACCTTGTTGAGGCCCGATGGCAAGAAGAAGGCTTACGTTCGTTTGGCACCTGATTATGATGCATTGGATGTTGCTAACAAGATCGGCATCATATAAAATGTGTTTTTCAAGATCCTCTGCATTAAATACATCCTTTCAGGGGAAATAACGTCATTTTGTTTTTACACGTAACAAGACAACAGTGATTTCGGCCAATCCGTCGTTTTACAGCTTTGAAAATGGCTAAAAGCGTCCTTTTCCATTTCGCTCGGAAGGAATGACTTGCCGTTCATTCGGCTTTGAAATCCCGTACTTAACCGGTGAAGCTCGTTTTTGTGTTCATTCGCCGTGTCTACGCCGAGATAGGTTAAATTAAAATTTTTTCGTATTTGTTAAGTTCTTCCTTTTTCTACATACATGTATTTTGATTGTTTCATTTTAAATACGCCTAATTTATAGGTTTGAAATTATGTATAGCCTAATTTACATAATTATACAAAATTGGTTTTTTAAATACTTTTGTTAGTTTGCTGAAATTGAGTCGTAAATTAGGGTCAGTTAACCCATGTATGTCACATTTGTGGTAAATGTAACAGAAAAGCGACTGACAGCAAACTTCGGAATACCACACTTTTTTCTCGTCCGTAGATACGAGGATTGTGAATTTACTGGTCACAGAAATAATTGCATTGTAGTGTAGTGTTTTTCAGTAATTTTGCGGGTAAATTGCCAAGAAGCCGTTTGGCTTGTTTGAATTTGAATGAGAAATATCCGATTTTTCCGAACTTTTTTTCGTAAGCACGTTAAGAACAGTACCAAACAAAATCTGTTCTACCGTTTTTTATGTACAGAAATTCTGAATTGACTAATTATCCTTAAATTGTATACTATCTTCCAATTCCTAAGCGCGCTCAACGTGACACTTTTGTGATGGTTAAGCTTTTTTTGTGCCCACCATAGCAACAAGTTAGTTGATTCGTTGCGCAAGGCATCGTACTCACAAAGTTCCCCTAATCTTTGCGAGTGCCACTCAAGCTAGCAAAATAAAGTTTCCGGAGAGAATGAAGGTTGAACATGAAGAAGAGCTTAGCTAGCAGTAATTACTAATCGCCACGAGGGGCTTTTTGCATTTTGATAAAGCGCTCAGTTGGCTCTGATTCTGAGGTCGGCCGTCATCACGTTTTGGCGCTGGGGGTTAAGCTAAGATTGGTCTGTGGAAGTAAACGTTGCTATCCTAAGTGAAGTGATTACATTATCTGTCACCATTTCTCAAACCAATTTTGCCCCGTTTTCTTCACAGTGACCAAGTAATTTCAAGAATTCGTAAATTCCAAAAGCCTATTGATTGTTCAATAATGTCTGTTATTCTCATTGGTATTCCAGTTGTGGACACTGTTATGAGTTTGTAGCCGAAGGCTGTTGCTCCTCCGGCCATATTGTCCGCTAATGCATGTATTCCAGCGAGTCTTGGTTTACTAGAGGAACTTGTGTAACCTCTTGTTATGACCAGAAGAGCGTCTAACGAAGGACAGACCACCATGCTATCTCCTTCGCCGCGAACTTCCACCGCCGCCGCTTTGGGTGTTGGGAACCCCAGACTGGGCCACCAGCAACGGGCCAAAGAAACTATTCACTCGGGCCATTTCATGGTCTCGGATTTTGAAGCCGAAGCCCAAGATGATGACGACGAAGTGGCCATCCCGGTGCCGGAAGGTGACGCGGCGGAAGTTGTCCTCCAAGTGCCCAACGACATTTCTACCATTCTTACTGGAAGCTGCGGCCCGAATGAAGTCTCCCCAGCAGCTTCCAGCATTGTCGTCGATGAACTGCCGAAAAAATCCCGGCGTGTGAGTTATGGCATGTCGCTTAGCTTAACATCGGAGTTGGCCTTAACGCAGGGAGATGTTCCTGTTCACACGCGAGAACGCAAGAATTCTCAGCCTTCGGTGGCCATCGACCAATCTTTGACGAAACTGTTCCAGTGTATGTCGCTGGCATATAGGTAAAAATCTCTTGTTACATCGTTTATCAAATCTTTTCGTCTTAGCCTTAAGAAGGTAAATTGGAAAAGACAGCTGAATACATGATAAGCATGCTCAGAAACGTAGAATTCAGACGTATTAGGTGGGGGCAGACAAGATTTTAACAAATATAGTAGGACGTGACCCTTTGCTTAACCATTAATTCTTGATTTACATGAGTTAAGCCGAAATATTGCTTTGCGGTTCTTTTGGCAGGCACAAACGCGTAAGTTTTGAGATTTAGTTTCGAAGAAAATGTAAATTAGCGCCAGATATTCTGACAGCGAATAATTAAAAAATTCATATTTCAAGAAAGTTTTGCTTGTTAGCTGATCTCTTAATGAAGTTAAAGACAAGGAATAGTTTATGGTTTCATGAATAAAGAAAGTTGGTAATTTGTGGGGTTTTACAAATTGGTGCCAAGAGAGTATTTGTTTTTCACTATGTTGTGCTGATTTTCCTTATTATTATTATAAAAGCCTCCTTAATACTAACTTTAAATGACGGTAGTGTTAAGTAAAGGGTCGTCATATCATAGTCGCATGTCGAGACGTTGAATCTTGCTTAATTTCTCGCATTGATTGCTGCTGTCTTGCTTATATAACTGCACGCGCCGAGTCACGTGTTCTTTGATAGGAACACCGTAATGAAAGATTGAAGAATAGAGCAAGGCTTGCGGGTTCTATCAAAGGGGAGGGGCTTACTCATCTCTATGTCGCAGCGCATGGTACGAATTATGGTTATGGTGCATATAGTAAAATTCCAATTCTGTTAACTATTGCATTATTAATTTCATTCATAAATAATGAGACGGCCGTTTCTGGAGACAGAAAATGGCTTTTTTCTTAGTGTTCCCTGTTGAGTTATTATATCCGCAGACGTTTTTCGGTAGTCTGTATCTCTCATTTTTATGTTTGGAATTGGAGTTCTATTGTATTGTAATTATGGGAGATCTGCGTCTTTTTTTGCCTGTTTTCTAAGACGTGAAAAATTACCTTTTTATCTATTCTTGTGACGTTAATGAATTAGTCACAAGTTGACCTCTCCTCGTTGGAAAAACTTCAAAGGCCTTCGACTCTCTTGGAAGGATAAAATCCGCCTGAACAACATCATCTGGCGATCTTGGCACGAACAATGTAAGATTACTGTTGCCCATCCTCGACTCCCGCTAACCCGAGCTTTACCCTCGACAGTATCCCACCTTCCATCTTTCCCAACATTCGAACAATTCTCGTTTCGTGATTTTTCTTTCGTCTCTCTCTCGACGTCTTTTTCTTCCGTTTTGCCTATCGTAGCTTAATGTATTGTTCGAGTTCTTGCTCATTTATCACTTGACTGTGTGTATGATAATGCCGATTAGCAATCGCGTTTTTTTTTTTTTTGGAGGGGAGGGGGGAAATATTGTTTCGTTATTCCACGCTTGCAAGGAGGGTAACTCACTCTCTGCCTGCCTTTAAAATGAGGAGATAGAACCAAAGGTGCCAAAAGCTTTGTATCATGTTATTTAAGTTAGTTGTTACTAATACAAGTCTGAATGAATTACATTCGTGGCCTTAAATAGGCAAAAGCTCACTTCTCCCAAATGGAATCCCTTCAAGGGCTTGCGTTTGTCCTGGAAGGACAAGATTCGTCTCAATAACGTCATATGGAGATGTTGGCACCTCCAATGTAAGTTTTTACCCTACAAGTTTTCTTTTTGCGAAAAAGGGGAATTTAAAAAAAAAATGTTTCTTAATTTTAATATTCTTTCCCTCGGTAAGATCTGTTATCTGAAGCTCATTAAATACTTTTAAATTCACTCTAGCCCAATCATACTGTACTTGATGAAGCGTTTTTTGTTTTTGTTTTATTACGTTGTTCTGTGTTTGTATGCACATTGACTAGGAATATTTGTCCCGGTCCAAAGTTCTTCGTCTGTCTTCTTCCCCTGTTCATCTTCATACCCGCCACCTACGTGCTTTTCTTCTTTTATTCACACTACTCACCCTCGTAAGGGTAGTAAGGCTTAGTTACTAATGCATTAAAACGCGTCTTACAGTCGTACGTCGACAGAGCACACAGATATGCCAGTTTGCCTCGCCGTTGGACGTTGACCAGCATAATAAACCTGAAGTGAGTTTAAATTGAGCTCAAATAAATATTTCATTAGTGTCATAAAAAATTACTATACTAGGCGGTTGTATTGGAAGGAAAGTATTGGAAAAGGCGTTTAGCAACTGTGACTGCGGAATACAAAAAATGGCGCATCTTTTTTAAGAATAAACTCATGGGCCGTAGTGGGAGTAAGGACACCGACCTAGTGCGTACAAACTTCAATCGTGTGAATGTTTGAATCTAGCCTTAATTTGATTTTTTTCTCTCCGATATTTCCGTATGAAAAGGGTACGAGCCATGAATTAGAAGCGTTAGATTGGTTTGGACCACGTTCAAATGGCTCGTACTCCAATTCCTCGTTCCCTGTCGAAGATGACTTTTATATGGATTTCTCCGACACCCTCTTTTCGTCTTTGACGTCGAATCAACCTTTTCCCTTTCCCAATCCGCGTGAAATAGGTAAAAGGGGGAAAAAAGAATTATATCGTTTTTCGAAACGTCTTAACGAAGAATGTGTTGACATATTCGATAAAAAAATCGCGAATATATTCGATGTTGTGAACACAAGCAGGATACTTTTCCAGGGCGATCATTTTTCAATCGAAAACTTAGCAAATTAAGTACACTCAATTTCAAGCCCCGGAAAGTACACACAAACGATATGGCAAAAATACGTTGCAGTCAAAGGGCCCGTTAATAATTATATATAAAAAATCGAAGGATAGTATAGTTGCATCGCAATTCGTTAAATCCACAAAAACAATTTTTGGGTGTCGTAATGAAGAAAGCTCGGACGAGCTTGTGAACTTTCAATCGAACAAAATTTATTTCACGTAATTCAAGTAATTCTATCATTGTGTTCATATTCGTCGGATAAACTGTGATTGACATGGGGAAAAAACGGAATTGTATGGTAGAATTTGTTGCACACATAAAGTGTTCATGTGTATTGATACATTCTTTCGTTAGCTCGTGGAGTAAGCCTGGCCGACTTCATCCAACCGGGTTTGGTGCAATTGCAGCCAAATCTGGACGATTTTATGGACACCTTCGAACCCTTGCAAGGTATTTTTTTCTTGTCTTCTTATTCCTTTGTCCTGTGAGTTACAAATAAACAAAAATATTTAATAGAATTGCTTTCTGTGCGTCTGCCCCCGGTGGAAGAAGAATCGTCCGCTGTGGAAGATCCCTCGACAGCCTTCAATTCGAACAACGTTGTCCTGTCACTCACCAGTTCCTCTGGTGTGAAAGATCCATCGAACCCCTCTGTAGTTGCAGCAGCGTTAAGTGACAATTTTGCCACCTCTATCGAATCTTACATGGCTGTCGATGTCGCTCCCTCCGATCCTCAGAGCATGTTCTTCACCCCGGAATCCGCGCCATCAAATGACGTGTTATCTTCGTATGAGCCACTCGAACCCCCAACTCAGCTCACTTTGTCCCAACTGTTAGTACAGCAGCCGCCGGTCCAGCAGCAGCAACCGCAGTCACGTGACATCGAATCCATTCCACAACCTGTACTAGAATCGCCATTCCGAACCGATTTGGCTAACTGTGGCTACCTGTCCGCCGCCCCTTCTCACCCTGGAACTACTTACGTAGATACCAGGGAGGATGAGCTCATCTCACGGCAAACTGCTCAGGAAATTTTTATTATGCCAAAGACGGCTCTTAAGACCCGGAGTCGCTCAAGGAGCGGCTCAGCGGTAGGCACCGCCCCGTGTCCCCCTCCTTTGACGAATCGCCTCCAACTTTCGGTTAGCCAGCCCTCTTTAACGCCGTTACCTATTACGTTAGCTGCTTCTAAAGCCAATACCACGGCGAGTACTGGCCGCGGGGGGGTACGTAGCAAAACTGCTAGGTCGACGCCCTCTGCATTGGTGGCCACGGCTGTGGCGAACGTTTCGTCGCTTCCTGCATCGCCACGAGGGCCAGGACGAGGTGGAGGAGGGGGAACCGGTGGAACGAGTCACGTTAGTACTGCGAATGGCTTAAGGATACCTGTGCCAAACCAACCCATTGTAACAATGGCGCCAACACCCGTAGCTGCAGCGACGAGAACTACTCTCCCTAGCCAGGACAACGCTTTGATGCAACTCTTAACCTCGGGTATGGCATTTCCAGACGTCTTGTAGTTGTAAAGTTTTTCGGCATGTTCAAAAGTAGTAATTTAAGTGAATGGCCCACGGGCCGCATTACGCGCATAAGTCCGCACAACAGAATTTCATCCTGAAATGCGTACATAGTATGACGAAGCAAAATAGTCGCTTCTGGTTTTGCGGTCCGCGGGCTTTCTTTATGTTATATGGCATTTCACTGATTTCACTGATAGGTTCGAGTGATTTATGTTTCAGTAACGTAGTTATACACATATATTAGCCCTGTGGCTGCATGTGTCACACTTAACTTAGTGTATTAGTTTTACTGGCCATTGACCGTTTCTGAATGAGCTTCTTGATTCCAGATCGTACAACAAGCACATCGTATCTCACGCGCACACCCTCCTCACCTGCGGCGGCAGCACCTGCGCATCCCAAAGCGGTGACGCCCTCCCCTAGCTCTTCGTCGCCCTCCTCAACTCATATTCTTCTTGATACCGGTGGCCTTAATTTATTGGCTGACGTGGGACTTGGGCCTTTCAAACTTGGAGACGAAACCTCAGCCAGTAGTGGCAAAAACAATCATAACGCTCCTTCAACACCCACCACACCAACACCGCCTCTTTCCACCACGCACCCAAAACCCTTCCGCCCAAGAGGGGAGCACGAAAGAGGGCAATATAAAGTAAGTTACCCTTTCAGAAAGTGAAATGTGTTTTATTTATGTATGTATTTCATTTCGCAAAGGAATTCATTCACTTGCCAAGTGGCCAACCAGTAATAATTAGCTAATTAAATATGTTGGAGTTTTTCACATACTTTCCTTTCTTTATGATCGTTGTATCTTTTAGTATTAAAAATTGAATATAACGCTTGATTTCAGTAATTAATTGAGGTAGTTTGAAGGAATAGTTTGGTGATAAATTCGTCCTGTGTTTGAATTACAGGAACATCGTCGCGTTTGCCACATTAACGCCGAGCAGAAACGGCGTTGTAATATCAAAAATGGGTTTGACACGCTGCACAGTTTGTTACCAGGCTTGGGCGGCTCAGGCAGCGGGGCTGGTTCGAGTCATTCTCCGTCTCACTCAAAGGTTAGCGAGGTGAGAGTGTAATGGGTACTTCATGAAAAATGCCATTTCTCTGTCAAATATAGCTCTGGTGCTCAAGCGTTTCTTTCCCTTTGAGGGGATGACCACTTTGGTTGCTTGAATTCTGTAGTAATGCGTTGCGTTCTTGGGGTTTACTGCAATGTTTAGGTGAGCAAAGCAGCTTTATTGCAGCGCGGTGCGGAATATATCCGACAACTAAAAGCCGAACGCCTGCAACAAACCGAAGAAATGGAGCAGCTGCGTCAGTGCATCGAAAGTTTGAACGGGGCCATCAGGTCAGTCATAAAATCGCAGACTTGCTTGTGTTAACTTAGTTCTGTGTTTATAGTGGTTGCCAAGCCCAATTACCCGCAACAGGAGCGCCAGTTTCACGACAACGTTCGTCGCGCATTAAAGAAATGTTTGAAGAATGGGTCCGCGTGCGGACTTTACAGAATTGGAAATTCTGGATCGTATCCTTTTTCGTTTGAAAAAGTTTAGCATTAGCTTTACGCTTAATCGTATGGTAAAAGGAAGGGAAGCTTAGCAAGTTGTTTTAAGACTGAAAGTTTCGTTTGTGTGACATTTGTTTGGATATTTATGATCCTTGACTCTTGTCACAGTTTAGTTTGCTCATTCAACCTTTGCTGGATACGTACGTAGCGACGGTATCTACAGCTAGCCTCGATGATTTGTGCCGCACCGTACTACAATGGGTTGACCAGCATTGTTCACTTTTGGCTTTACGTCCAGGTATTTGACTTTCATTTGTAAAGAATGTAGACATATAGATGCCGATTTCTCATTGACTTTGGTATATATTTCAGCCGTGCTTTCGTCGTTACGCCATTTAAGCACAAGTACGGATATTCTAACTGATCCTTCCCGCCTTCCTGCTCAGGCCGCACAAGCTGTATGTAAAGGCGAGCAACCCAGTCAAACACTCCATTAGGCCAACTCTACAGACAAAGCAAAAAAATTAGAAAGGAACGATTCAGAGGAAGAAAATTTGATGGTTATCTTTTTACCTTTTTTTATATATATATATAGTATCGAGTAGGCGTTGGTATAACTTGTTTTTTGTGCCTAACACCACCAGCGTTGATTTTCGGTGCGTTTCTTTTGCATTTAAAATTTTTGTTATGTTGAATTTCAGACCGTTTTCAATTGGTTGTTGCCCATTATGTGATTGATTAAGAGACTGGCAACGGATAGTTTCAAGACCATTACTCTTCAAGGGTGGAAACTTTTGAAGCGCAAAGTAGATAAGAGAAAAAATAAGCTTGGTTTCTCGTTTTACTTAACTTGCGGGAAGCAAGTTGAATCCCCAGAAGGACCTTGTAACGTACAAAGGGTTGGTACACTCCACAATGTCGCACAACGAGGGAAAATGCGTGTGTGTGCCTTAGTGAGGTTTCAGCCCCTTTCACAAAGAAAAAAAAAATCTGGTTTCAGTAAAAGACGTGTGCAAAAATTGGGTTTAGTATCAGGGAAAAAAAACAAACATGGCGGCCGTGAGGCCATTTAACCACATGGCACGCTGCCCAGCCATTTCTTTGCATGGTAGTATATAAATAACAGAAACCTTATTAGCAAAAAAAAAGTTAGTTATTTAGGAGGAAGATCATGTTGTCTTTTTTATTTACAGTTTTCGTTTGTAAAAGGAGAATGGAAAAAGACTCAGCTATTAGACAAGACGTCTCATGGTAAAAATGTCTTGTTTAAAAAAAATGACTATCATGGCCTTAGGGGCTATACTTGTATGGCTTGGTGAGGTTGAGAACTTGTAAAACAAAAAAGTTACGATTTAAATATATGCCATCAAAATGGAGGAAGACCATTCCTGTGCCATGTTCTTCGCATACCGAGCGTTTTATCGATCGATAACAAGTTCCTCCCTAAGCTGGAGCGAACTTGGCGTTGTTCCTAGTTCAGATTTTTACTATATTTAGTCCACAAAGATATATGGTTATGAACAAAAGAGCGAATGGTGTGGAACACGAATGTGGTTCGCTACGTCATAACGGTGCAGAATGCCAGTCCTGACATACGCAATAATTACATCTTGTGTTAAAAGAGAATTGCTTTATTTATTATTATTTTTTGTCCCGCTGGACAGGTGGCAAACTGCAATAAGTAAACTAATAATACTTAGAAGATTTAGTCCTTTTGATACTTCCTAAAACTTTTAAAATATAATATACGAAGCTTCGAGAATATTTCATAAACAAAGTGGAACTGACGCCAAGCGCCCGCTAATACGTCACAAGAGAACTTGAAATCTTCAGGAATTATTGTGATCACGTCATCGTAGACATCTGGATGTGTCTTTTCTGTTAATACAGTAACTTGGCTAACGAAGTTTTCTTTGTTGCATAATAATGCTCCAGAGTTTTTGCGTTGAATCGTTCATTAAATCGCATCCCGTAAAATTTTCTTTCCTTCATATCGAAGTTAACAACGCGGAGTACTTTAAGAAGGCACAGCGTTGTACGAGTCTCTGCTATGCGTTTGGAATATGAAAACCTGCGAGATGCGTCTGGCGTTGCTGTTGGCTTGCGCACGTCCACGTCAGGTCAATAGTTTGGGAAGCCACGCTTCGTCTAGAAAGGCATTGCTACGTTTTGCTTTACGTCGGGAGTCCGTCGTGTAGTGTTGGTACGAAAACGTTGCTTTGTTTGTGTTCCTTGTCCTCTCCGTATGTACATTGTACAACAGTTCAATTAAAACAAAGGGTCGTGTCAACTCTGAAGGAAGGACCCTTTATCTAAGGGGAAAAGTCGTTGTGGTTGGTTAATCTTCCATCGAATTGTTACGACGGAAACAAAAGGATCTAGTTACGGACGGAAACTTTACTCAAAGGTACGCCCCACAAACTTTTTCGACGATAAAACTGCCCTGTATTGTCAGTATCGAAACATTCCTCCGTGTAAAAGTGTACTGCAAGCAACGGTATATCAAACTATAAAGCAAAATTTGGTTTCATTGCAAACGTCTCTGTTCGTGTCGGCTGAAAATAAACTCAAAGGGTCCGGAAGACGGGAGACGAATATGGACACTAGAGATTACATTGGGTTTGCCACGTTGCCCGAACAAGTGCATCGAAAATCTGTCAAGAAAGGCTTCGAGTTCACTTTAATGGTCGCAGGAGATTCTGGTCTGGGGAAGTCCACGCTCATCAACAGTTTGTTCCTCACGGATTTGTACAGTGATCGTGTTATTCCTCCTGTACAAGGTATACTTCGCTACTCAGCGTATTTTCAACAGTATGCTAATTAATTAACACATTCTTTCAATATGTTCATTAGATCGTATTGAAACGACTACGGCCATCGAAGAGCGAACAGTAGAAATCGAAGAAAAGGGCGTCAAGTTAAGATTGACTGTTGTTGATACACCAGGTTAGTTTTAAGACTTTCAGTGTTAAATGTTGAGTATGCTGTGCTAATCTACTTATCATCGTAATGATTTAAACAGACATCCTGCGTAAAGGAGTGTCCACAAATTTTTCTCTTTTTTTTGAGGAAATGGAATATAAAAAGGAAGTACAAAGAAGCTTAAAGTCCGTTACCATTTAAACACCACACTAGCTGAGAATTTGACCTATTATTTAGGCATTAAAAGCCACAGAAGTTTTCATGGAATTTTACTAAGAACTTTACGACAAGGCAAATTAATAATGAAACCACTTACCCTACCCCAAAAGAAATGCTTCAATTTATCCCGGGAAATCGAAAGAAATAGAGCGCCGTTGCTGTTTACACCATTCAACTTACAGTAAAAATCTGCATAACTATGCTGAAACAGAACTTACACGACTCTTTGTGCGGGAGGGTTTTTTTTAGCCATAAAGACAAGTTTTATTTGGGTAGCGATCGTTCATTATTACCCGAGTGCCGCGTGTTTGGAAGTGACCGTAATCTTGCACAGAGCGTTTCCAGAGGCCGATATTCCTTTAACAGAGGTGCTGTTCAGTAGAGTTCAGTCAAACTTAGCGCAGGAAAAGAAATGCAATTGTTGAGTCAGCTCCAGTGTCGTGTATTTATCAATTACATATTTACCTGTGTCTAATTGTAGCTTAGTAAATGTACAAATTAATCGTAGACTAAATTAACATAAACATTCTCTTCCATACGACTTTAATGTAATTGTTTAGCTTCTTAGAACCGAAAAAGCTCGAATATCTGTTGCGCTAGTGATTTGAGTATAAAGATTTATACTTTTAGAGAGATCTGTACCTTTGAGTTTAAAGATTGCTTTAGATCGACGAAAAAAAAGGGGAAAGATTCAAACTACGATAGATGCTCGCAAGCCCTTCCGTTGCGAAAAAGAACTGATACTAACGAAACTTGGAGAATTTCCCGTCTATGGAGGATTTTCTAAGGTTTAAACGCAACAATACGGCTTTGAATATTTAATTAGTTTTTTTTTCAGTGAGAATGTAACTGTCCTCCGACGGTTATATGTACTCGTATTAAGGTACGAGATTTTCGGTTTTAAAAAATATCTTACAAATGAAAAGTTATTGAAATAAACTATTAGTATGATACTTACATTTCACAAGACGGAACGCATCGTAATTTTCTATAGATAAATAGATACGAACTACATGTACTGTAGCTCTGTGGGTAAGAATGCGTTCGTAACAGATGTAGAAAGATGATTGTACATTGTTCATTTACATTGGTTCATTTACACTTACATTGATTGTTACATAGGTATGGTACGTACTGAAACTATCAAATAGCAAATGAACAAGAAAATGCTCAATTTTTCCGCGTTTCAGGTTTCGGTGATTCGCTCCAAAGCGAAGGGACATGCCAAGCACTATCGGACTACATCGACGCCCAATTTCGGCATTATTTTACGGCGGAAAGCGGACTCCATCGAAAAGCCATCCAAGACCGGCGCGTAAATGCTTGTTTGTATTTCATCCCTCCCTACGGTCACGGGTATTATTCCTCATAGTTTCCTTTATTAGAATCGGATTTTTTTTATCGTGTTTTCAATGTTTCCCTTGACAGGCTACGACAATTGGACGCAGAAGTCATGCTGCGCTTGCACCGGAAGGTGAACTTGGTCCCCATTATAGCCAAAGCTGACACACTTACACCTGTAGAGCTTTCGCGTTTAAAGAGACAGGTGCTGGCAGACCTTGAACATTATCGGATCCAGGTGTATCAATTACCCGAGTGTGATTCGGAAGAAGACGAAGAATTTTTAAATCAAGATCGGGAACTGAAAGCAGCGTTGCCTTTTGCTATTGTAGCTTCTACCCAGACATTTGAAATTGCGGGAAAGACGATACGTGGAAGACAGTATCCATGGGGTATTGTAGAAGGTTCGTCTTTTTCTTTTTCTCGTTTTTATCTTCTCTTGTTGCCCCTTTTGATGCTCTTTGCATATAGTATTTGCTAAGGCGTAAATGATGACCCATCTTCTCTTAGTCGATAATGCACTGCATAGCGACTTCGTCAAGTTACGAACGATGCTTATCTCAACCCATATGGCGGATCTCAAAGAAATCACCAACGACCATTATGAACAGTTCCGTGCGCAGTGTATAGCCCATATTTCACAGCAAGCTATCAAAGAGCGAGGGTACGTGAAAGAATATCAAAGCCTCTTATAAAAGTGTCGGCCTTCATTTTTTTGTTCACTATAGAAAACTGAAACGGGATTCCATGAATGTGGAGTGCGTTACGACAGACGCTCTCCTGCAAGAGAAGGAAGAAGAAGTAAATTCTGAAACATTATTCTTTACGCGACATTAGTTCTACCGAGTAGAGTAACCGTATATATTTTGTGTACGTGTTTTTTATTTGCAGATTCGACGAATGCAAGACATGTTAGCGGCTATGCAGCAACAGTTGTCTCAAGCTCAGTTGAAGCAAAGTACAAGTTCGACGCCAAACAGTCCCAATATGGTGCGAGTTTAATAGCAATTCAGTCTCGTTTTACACTTTATTGTACGGGAGGTGTACTATGACATCAAGTCTCTCGCTTTGTTGTACATTTTTTTACTTCCACATTTCAAACCGTGCTCCCCCTTTTTTCCCACTCTTCGTTACGTTATAGTTATGCCAAGAATACATCTGGATTGAAGAAATGCATTTTAAGTGTCCATATTATTTCAATTTTCGCATTTTCTCATCAATTTAAAGTAACTTTTAACCTATCTATTCAATGGACCTCACCAATTGCCGGCGTGATAAGTGGTACACTTTCATCTGTTTAGTATTTCTAAAATTAATGATCTTGTTATGGGTCACTGAACAGTATAGTGTTTTTAAGGGTACAGGAAGGCTCTCGTCGGTTTACGCGACAGATACGTTGCGCGTAATTCGAAGTCGCGTGACCAGATTTACAGTTACCGTGATGAAGCTCGCGACGTCACATTGCGCGCAAGAAGGGCATGGTATCTTGTGTTATAGCATCCGAACGAGTGGATGATGTACTTAGTTTATAACAGAAATGCAAGTAAATTATCTGAAGGAAAGCTAGGGTAATAAACTCAACAAGGTCGAAGTAAGTCACCTAGGGTGGTTTAACCTTCGCTAATGGGTGAAAGGGTCAATGCATGGAATTTTAAACGTTTCGAGTTGGGTTGCAAACTACTTCGGTTTTCTTCCTTGAAATCTGTAAGCCACTGGTGTGTCAGGGCACCTTTTTAATACTTAAACTGGCGTTACATATGTTCAAAATAAAGATGAAGCCCTGAGCATGGTCGCTTTACACCAGGGCAACTCTGGTGGCCGGCATAGAGGGCCAATACAATAAAAATAACTGGCTATGACGAACCTACGCGAAAAGAAAAATGTTTCAAAAATTTTACACATGAGAGTTTATGCATTTTCGTTAAGGAGAAAGCGTAATCGGATGAAAAGCCTGTCTTAGGATCAAATTACGCGTATTATCTGTCTTTTCTTATTGTAAATCCGTTATCCCTTTCGGTCATCCACACTGTTGCTTTTTCCCTGCAGCGAGCCGACGGGGTGGCCCGAACGGAGCCACAGACCCGAACCGCACCGCAGGTGATCCAGTAGGCGGGACAAGCGAACGACAGAACGGTCAGTCTATCTGATTCTGATATCAGACGCAGTCGTGTGTTCTGCTTTTGTTTTGACTTTCACTATCGCCATCCGTCTTGATAGTGAAGTTAAGTGCTATCCTCATCACTTCCTTCGTAATTCTGCAACATGTTTAGTGAAATAGTCTGTTCGCGTTGAACCCTACATTAGCTGTCTTCCATTGTTCGGTCTATCTGGAGCAACAACAAAGTAAGTCAACAAGTCATGTAACATGGCTTATTTGGTATGCACGTTGTAGACTGTATTGTCACGTTCAGCTTTAGCTGCATTTGTTGAGTTAATTTTAAAGCATTAAGAAGATTTTTAAAAATATTTGATACAACTTTGGTTTGTTTTTCAACAGATGTCTACGCTTACCGAGTTTTCAAGAGCTTCGTTAGAGAAGCTGAAGTTCTCTGGCCATGATTTGCCATCTGCTTGGGAGGAAGATGTGAGGTCCAACTTGGCAAAACATAAAGAACGCATTGCTGCTTTAAAACAAGAATTGGAGAAGGAAGAACACTATGTGCAATACTTGGAAACGTTGTTAACGGACCTAGAACTACATAAACGGAGCCAAAAAGAAGAGCCTGTCACGGAAAACCACGTTTTGCCAACAAAACCTGAAAGTCTTAATGCGGAAACTGAGGTTGAGAAAGCTGGTGACGATCGTGCGGGCTTTGTGACTGTTATAACAATAAGTGAATCGGAAAAGAAAAAGGAAAGTGAGACCTGTCCCGAAAGGAGCGCTGAAGTAGAAGAAGTAGAAAGTAAGGAAATTGTTGAGGCTACTCCTGAGCCAGTACCGACCAACCATGAAGAAAACGTAAATAAAGTCCGTCCGCGTGCGCCCCCGCCGCCTCCACCCAAACATTTCAAAAGGCAAACATCAGAAGACGTTGTATCAGCTGTTGAATGGACCAAGCAACAGATCCAACAGATTGGAAATGGTGTAACGGCGACGGACGCCAAGGAGTCAAAAAGCCGGAGGTCATCCACAGGACCGGTGCGATCGCTGTCCCAGAACTATGAAAATATTCGGACCCAACCACCACCTCGAAATTATGAAAACGTGGTCACATTTCCCCCGAAACGCATCCATTCGGTAGATTTGCCTATAACCGATTTGGACAACAAGAAGTAAGTCGTAATACGCAATACATCCTTTCATGACGTCATTAATGGCTACCATTTGTATCCAGGGGGAAAAGCCCAACCTTGGTGACGGATTTTGATGAGCCCGCTTCCTGTCGAAAAAACAGCGATAGCGATGATTACGAGAGGCGTCGAAGCTATGAAAACTTAGATCGACTGTGTGAGCCTAACAAGTCACAGGGATCATCAGATTCACAGGGTAGTGTAAGAGTTTACTATTCGAAATTTAGACCCCATAATTATAAATCGTTTTAAAAACTACAATGTCCAAAAATTAGGAAAAAAATCCTTGATAGTATAGTGGTCAGTATCCCCGCCTGTCACGCGGGAGACCGGGGTTTGATTCCCCGTCGGGGAGTAATATTTTTCAAAATGAAGTCGGAGCTTATTGATAATGAAAAATTTTATTTCAAGACCTAATATTTACGCTAAAATCTCATTTAAAGGGACAAGCAAGGCGTACTTTAGCAAGTCCTCGATAGTATAGTGGTCAGTATCCCCGCCTGTCACGCGGGAGACCGGGGTTCGATTCCCCGTCGGGGAGTGCTTTTTAAATGTTTTAACAAACCTTTAAAGCAACTGCATATTTTCCATTTTCTACTTTGTCTTGATGGAACTTTAATTTGACGTATAAATAATTATTATGTTTTTTTTTTAAGGAACGGGTGGAAAAGTTCGTGTCCAGGATTTGGTACAGAAGTTGCAAAACGCCCCCTTTCGGCCCCCTTTAGCTCCTAGTGCTTCACTGGTTGGCTTTCCGCCAGCACCAACCCACTTCTCCGTGCTTCCCAAGGACCAGTATCCAACCTTACCTTCTACAGCTTCACTTGAGATGGCCATAAACGAGCCGTTGTACGATTCCGTTCCTCTTGAACCTGGACTTACGTCAACATTGTCCACTTCAACATTGTTGTCCAATTCCTCGTCGTCTTCAGTTCGATCGGAAACGCTCAAGAGTAGCGGTAGCGATAAAAGCGGCCGGTTTGCTCCTAATTACGAAAACATGTCCTGGGGCGATGTGACTTCCGAGGAAGACGAAGAGTTTACGTTTTATCGCGGGAATTCCATAGACGAAGATCGACCGAAAGAACTCGATTCGGGTAATTTTCTTCTGTATTTTAAATCCATTCCTGAAACACGTTTTGAAGTTATTTTGTGGGTTTCGTAGGAGTTTTTGGTTCCTCGGTTGAATCCTTGTCTGGTCCAGCGGCAGGATCATCGCCGACAAGAATGATGATCGCTCAGAATGTTTTAGATAGTGAAGTGTCCTATCTGGAGTGTTTGTCCGTACTTTTGCAATATAAGAAGGCGCTCTTAGCCACGCTGACCACCTCGCAGCCGTTGCTCAGTCAAGATGACTTTTCTGTGATCTTTTTCAAAGTGGGTGAACTTCAACAGCTACACAGTCAATTTGCCAATAACTTAAAGGAGGCCTTGGATCAAGGAGGAGCAAACATTGGAGAAGCTTTTCATCAATGGGTAACGAAAACGCCCTTCCTTTAAAAGAAAGAAAGTCTGAGAACGAACTATTTACGCCACCGAATATTTGGCCTTTTTTAAATTGTATATTTCCTTTTTTCAGTCGAATGGACTTTCATTGTATAGCAGTTTTCTGCAAAACTATACTCGAGCGTTGCAAACGGTCCGCAAGTGTTCACAGCAGTCGGCCGCCTTTGCTGACGTAACGGCTGCGATTCCTCTAAAGTGTCTGCAAGGTCAAGCCATGTCAATGGAAGATTTGTTACATAAGCCTGTCGCCCGTATTCAACGTCAAATGGCACTCTTGAACGTAAGAAATATGTATATCTTTCTTTAACAAATTGTGGTAAAATATGCAAACTAACAGGAAAATGGTTTAATACTGCTGTATTTCTTTCAGGATTTAATTCAGCAAACGTCCGAAGGCGATCCGGACCGACGGTTATTAGAAAGTGCTCTTCAGTGTACCAAATCATTTTTGCAGCAAGTGAGTGCAGTCCAGGTGCAGGCGCTTTTCCCCGTAAGTTTTACCCCTGGCGAGCTTTCCGCAAAGTTTGCGCTATTTTCCAGAAGCCACGTTTGGTGCAATTTCACTTATAATGCCACTGCTGTTTGAGGATTTTTTCCTCAGTCGTGAAGTCGGCAAACAAAAGAGGGAGGGTGCAGTGAAATCACGCCCCGTGCACCAAACGCATCTCTACTGGAATAATAACAAGTTCACGTAGTCTAACTTGCACAATTGCCTTGCACGCTACTGCTTAGTAACCCCAGGCGCATGATAGCTGACAATTTTAGTCTTGTGAGCAAGCGAAGGGAAAATACTTACAAAAAAAAATAGATAGTACTAACTTTTATGTAATGATTAATGATGCAAACTGTAGGCTACTCAGCGAAATCAGCGCCACTTAGTCAAAGAAGGACATTTGGTGGAAGCTACGGAAGGTAACCGGAAACTGCGACATTTGTTTCTTTTCAACGACATTCTAGTTTGTGCCAAATATAAGGTAAACTACATTAAATTTATTTAGCTTACAATGTTCTCATGGCTTTACTGATTAGATGGCATCCAAGGGCAAGTTTGTCTATGAGATTAAATGGTTCTTGCCCTTAGCGGAAGTGCAAGCGCAATGCGAAGAATTCCGGGGAGTCCAGAGAGAACGCGACAAGCCAAGCGTGTCAGAAATCACGCATTTGATGGCCCTGCGTTCACAAGCAGCCGCTGTTCGCGAACAAGTCCATAAACAATCGCTCAAAGAAGAGTCGGCACGAACAGTAATTCTTACGCGGAATTTTTAACGGTCTTTATATGTCTAATTATTTATCTTCTTCAAATGGCCAGAAATTACTGAACAGCGGCGAAAAGCAAAGGAAGAAATTAGCTGGCCTGGAAGCCCAATTAATGTTGGCGTCTCCAAATTTACCGTTCCGTCTTATCCATCGCGCCAATAACAAACATCCTTACATTTTCTACTTGTCGTCCGAATTCGAGAGATCTCAGTGGATTGAAGCAATCCAAGCCGTCCAAGTTAGACATTTTTTGCGAAAAAAATCAATAGATTTTTTTATTTGTTTATTACATTTGATAGTGTAACTTTTTTTCCTTTCGGAAACTAATTAATGGTATTCGCTAGTCATCGTTGTTGCCGGGTCCTTTCGTGCCGCCATCGCATGATGAAGTGGAAACTTACGTCCGCGCGTTGAAGCGGCAAGTGATGCCACCAAAGATGTCGCCAAGTGGTGCAGTGATGAGTGGCGACCTTCATATTACCATTCACTCCTTGGCAGGATTACCTCAGTCAGCCGATACGTATATTACCATAGAAGTAGACTCATATGGCCATTTCTTTCGGCAAGCGAAAACCAAAATGGTAGTCGGATCAGCGATACCAAGATGGGGCGAAGAATTTGCCCTCGAGCTAGAAGGCAGTCGAGGTCTTAGGTTGCTCGCCTATGAAGAAACGCCTCAAGGAACTAGCGTACTTTTGGGCCGCGCGGAACTTCAAGTAATTGCGTAGTTTTTAAGCTTCTTTTAAGGCCTGTTCACATTTAAAACGACCAGTGGAATCCGCACGGAAGAGACGACTGCAAGGAAAAATAGAACGATTACTTATAAATATACATTTATATAGAACTAATAAGACGCCCATCCTAACTGTCTCGTGTTAAAACGGGTTTCGCTCCCGTACGCGTTTTCTTCGCTATGTGGTCGATTTATGGTTTCTGTTTCGTGATGTGAACAGTTTTTTTTTACGCTTGAAACGAAAAAATATGCCTGTAATTTAGATTACCTATATAATTAATTACATTTACTTTGTCTAATTTGTGTAGTTATCCCGGCAATGGTTGCAGTCACTAACGAATCCACAAACGGTGAAGTTAGAAGGCCCTTTGCAACACTTGGCGTTGTCGCTTTCGTTGCGTTTTATGCCCTCCGAAATGACATTAAGAAGAACGCCCACCAAAGGTGTATTATTCGGAGCGCGTATTGAAGTAGTTTGCTCGAGAGAAAGACGCCCAGTACCGTTGTTAGTCACATCGTGCGTTAGGGAAGTTGAAAAACGAGGAATGCAAGAAATTGGAATCTATCGAGTGTCGGGCTCAGCGTCAGATGTCGCCAAACTTCGTAAAGCATTTGAAACGCGTAAGTCATTTTTCTGGCACGTGAGTCATTGTTTGATTCCTTAATTGTATACCACAGTAAACCCTCGCAATAACGAACATACAAGGGCAGGTTAAAATGTGTTTATTACAGCCGAAGTCATGGTCACTAACACTGGCTTGAAACGCAGGCGTTTCGGCGGGACTTTTGCACTTCCTCCATAATAGACCATAGTGTTAGAACCAGTCCTCGTTATAGAGGTTCTGTATTTTTTTACTACCCTTGTGTCTGGGTCTACTTATGCTACATTTACTTATTGTCGTAACTTTGTAATATGAGTTCTTGGAAATCTGACACCCGAATCTCAGTAAGAACTATGAAAGGTGTCCATATTCCGAGAATGGACCTAACGCATAATGAATATAAGACAATATTAAAACCTACGTGAGCTAAGCATAAGTTTCAAAGCACGCTTGGAAGATGTTAGTTTAATGGATAGGTTCCCGATCTTCACCTAGCGTATATCGCTATATGCCCCGAAACTTGTGGGAAGAATGCTACTGAATCTCACGTCATGAATGTTTTTCTCGAGAAAGTCAACAATGAAAAGTTAACTCGAGTGCGCGGTATTTTTTAGAAACAGTTCATGTCCCGGTGTCTATACAACTCGTTTATGACAATATGCTGATATATCCTTTCTTATTACAATTGTAGGAATACATGACGCCGAGGTCCTGCTCCGTGAAGTGGATATCCATTCAGTGACGGGAGTCTTAAAGCTATATTTACGGGAACTGCCGGAAGCTTTATTTACGGACTATTTGTACCCAAAATTTGTTGAAGCGTTTGGCAGTTTGGATAGAGCTGCGGCTACCGGTGCTAGTAGCGACAGCCCGGGTGCTAAACAACTCCTGAGTTTGTTTTCTTCCCTCCCACAAGTGAATCAGAATGTTATAGTCTACTTATTAGAACACCTCGTGAGGTAACGTAATGCTTGGCTCAAGGTTTCCAATTGTTTTTAATTCGTATGTTCTGAATAGGATTAACGCTGCCGAAAGCCATAATAAGATGTCGCTACATAATCTGGCCACTGTATTTGGACCCACCTTGCTCAGACCCGCCTCAACAGACCTTTCGGCCACAGGAGCTGAGGAATTGGCTATTGGCACGGTCAATGTCATGGCGCAGGCGGGAATCTTGTATTTCTTCTTGTTTCGCCGAGCTAGACATGAGCCAATTCAGTTAAATACTGACTTGTGAAATAGAAACTTATCAAAGGTCAGTTCAAACTTTATAGCAAACGTTTTAGCAGTAATACCCCGCCGTGTTTTTACTTGGCCTTACTGGACTAGGAATCGTTCGAGTGTATTTATCATACGTTTAATATTTACACAACCTAGTGCAATTAACGTGGCTACATTATTAAATGATCAATGCGTGGGGAATCGACTGCTTAGGCGTTTGTACCTTGTCTGCTGTGTGATTTAATCATTCAGAGTTTTGTTACAGGTATTTGTAGTTATTACGTCATATTTCGTCAAGGAGCGTTGGAGGCAAAAAGTGTGAAAAATAACATACGTGTTTGTCTGGTGCAATTTGGTACCGTTGTCTTGTACTGTTCGTTGGGGAGAAGTATTTTGTTGTATCCAAGATTCACATTTTAGGCTGATCTCATAGCCTGCCTTCCAATCGGTGTTTAACCAAGTCTAAGATTTGTTTGTTTATCTGTATCTGTAGATTTTTCTCCCAAGGTAGAAAAACCAAAAAAAAAAATGTATTTTGCAATACAGCCCCAAGAATTGTACAAAATGTACTCCAAAACTTAATTCGATGCACGCCACTTTGGTAAATTGCGAGGAGAGATTTTTATTCCAGTGTACGGACATCAAACTTGCAATCCTTGTGCCGTTCTTTCGTAGTTACTTTTCTATCAGGCCTAACTCTTCTGTGTCCTCTTCTGTAGATGAAGGAAGGCCAAAAAGAACGGTCGCAAAGCCAGGTATTTTTGTGATAATTGTCGGTTCCAACCCGATGCCAATTACAACAGCAAGAACAACGATTGCACCTGTTATGCTCGTCCAGCCGGGTATTTCTTCGAATATGATGACCTAAGGAGTAATGAACATGAATTCACAAAAAAATGAGTTCTTCTTCTTGCATTTATATTGAGTTAAAGTGGATTCTGGATTTAAAATATCATAAGACATGTAGCAACTATATCAAGCACATTTTGAAAAGCAGTGGTTCCCACTTAAGGCGTAAGCGGACAAGGCAAACCACTCGCTTAACCCGAACGGAAACGTTGCGGTCCCGTTTTTATCCCATTTAACCCAACGCAAACGAAGTTTCGTTCAGGCGAATTCGTCTCTCTAAAATATCCGCTTTTGTCGAAACATTTTCCTAACCCCAATGTGTATCTTGCATTGGTTGATAGCTTCGGATAAGCTGAGATCCTGGACTAATTCTTGAAAGTCAGAGCACGAAAATTTCCAAAGAAAGCTAAAACCTGCTTGTGTTCTAACGTAACGTGGCTTTCACGACTTCTTTTACCTTTCATACTTTTTCACCTCCAACAATCTTTGCTAGTAGTATTTAGTACAACGCTGATAACGGTGAAGAAAAAGTAAGTAAAAAATTTGAAAATCCTGTAAATTTTCCTGTCCTAACGTGAAGGCAAGTCCTTTGAGGACGAATCTCCGCGTAAACACGTTTTCTGTGCCCCACACCCTTCGACTTAGGCGGAGAGCATTGTATAGAAAGCTGCAGCCAATGTTTCAGACATGTGCGAGATTAAAAAGCCCGCTCATTAAACTAGCCCCACAAGTATTGGTACTGTACCTTCACGCGCCACCATGATCTACTTAATTGAATAGTGTTAGTTGATCAGAATCCATTATAATGCGCAGTACATATCGAGAAAATCGAAAACATGACTTATCTGGTAGTCGCGAAAAACTTAATGGGAAAGTAGTGTTAGAATAAGTTGTTGTTCAACTGACTAATTCACCAAGGCGAAATGGGACTATATTTTCCATGTACCAGTTTTCGATCAACTACTAATATCTTACTAATGTCTTCAAACTATATGACTATTTTACATAATATCATTACTTGAAAGATGTATGCTAAAACGATGTCCAACGACCTGGCTAAGGAAACGGTACCAGCGCCTTCAAATTTCAAAGCCAGGGCGAGGATACTGTGTCCGAACGCGCCTAAGATGCCCAGTATAAGCAGTAGTAACCACTGCGAGCCGGAGTCTGGTAAAGCAATGTTTCCAGATATACTGCACAAGAAAAAAATATATAGGTGAACAAACGTCAGCAGTTCGTCTTAAACAGAAAAAGCACGTGAAAAGCTAAAGCTAGCCTTTGGCGAACTTGTGCAGGTACACTCACGGGTTTGAGTTTAGCCAGTTTTCCTTCCCGTTTCCAGTCAGTCAGACGTTCGTGAGGTTGCTTCTTTGAAAAGCTTATATAAGGTAAAAAAAGGAGAAAAAAAACTGGCTATGAAGCGTTTTACGGTACAGTGTTTTTGTTTATGAATTTGCGTAATCCTTCTTAGTACGATATCTTCTGAAGTCGAGCTACGGGTACGTTACTTGCGCGTAAGAAAGGAAACTCACGGAATCTCTATGACTTGCGTGGAGCGAGCAGTCATTTAGAGACACTTACCTCATATTTACGGACGCCACGAGAGCACAGAAGGCAGAGTAATAGAACAAGACAATGTTAAAATGCACGGTTTTAAGTTTTCGCGTTACAACGTAATTCACTGAGTAAAAGAACGTCCCCGCAAAGGCAGCAGCTAATCCCACTGAGTCTAAAGCTGAGGCGGCGTCCTGTTCAACAATGAGATGTAGTAATCCTCAATTTTACCTTGCATTTTATTTTCTATGACGATATTCTTTTGTCAAACTTTCGGCTTTTGTACATTTATTCAAAACTCCTACCTGTGCTCCAAAAAGTAGTGGTGGTTTCGAGATGAGAATACCACCAATGACCATAAAAATGAGTGCAAACCCACGAAACGTAGTGAAGGGCTCTCTGAGAAACAAAGATCCCATCACCATTACAAGAACAGGGGCGCTAAAAATGATTGTTGAGGCATCGCCGACTGGTAACCGGTGAAACGCGAAGAATAGCGAAGTGAGCGTAAAACCTCCCAAAATTCCCTAAATTTAATTCTAGTTAACAGTAAAAGCAACAAACATGTTGTAACCCGTGAAAGAGTTTACCTGCGTGGTCAACAACTTTCGATACTCCGGCGGGCCCATCGGATTCAGCCGCAAAATTCCGGATAGGAAAAGGCTTAAGAAAGTTTGCTCAATTCCCCGGACAGCCAAAATAAAATGGGGATGCAAAGGCCGCAGTAGTTTCACAAGAACGGTGCAGGATGTAAAAAAAGCTCCTGAGGTGATGGCTAGCAAAATTCCGATAGCACGATTACTCAGATATTTGTTAAACCTAAACCAACACTACGTGTTACATAACCCTTGTATTAAACTTAATTTAGTGTTATGTCACTTGTTGGGTGAGGAGTTTTGGGTTTCACCGTATTGGGCTTTGTTGGCAACATTTTGGAGAATAGTTTTTTCTTGTTGTGTTAACGGCATTGTAGCTTGAAATACTGTCTAGCTTAGTGGAACAAATGATGTTGGCACACATACTGTGAGAGATTTGTCACGTATTAAAATGAATTTTTCTGCAGCTGGCCTTTCTAAGTCAAACGCGGGATTAATCTTCATTGAAATCCCCCTTAAGACCAGACGAAATGAGATGAGTCCAGATAGTAGGACTAGTAACCCAATAATTCCCATTATTTTGTTGCTAGGGATAAGACAACATTGGACTTGATAGATGAGAGGATTTTTTTTACTGCGACAATGAGTCCCATTATTTTTTTACTCTGGTGTGTTCTAGGACTCAAATCCTGTACAAAAGGGGCCTCACATGCTAATCCCCCAAGAAAAGGAGAAAGATACGCTTCAAATTAGCAAAGAGAAAGGGTAGTTAGGGGGTTCAACTAAAGCAAACTTTCACGGTATAAGTGGCGTGGACCTGTGCAGAAACTCATTATTGCAATTTGGCGTTGCAGATTGTGATGAGCTTGGGCTCTTGGACCAACACTGTCTTCCGACCTTTAAATTGGCACCACCACAGTGTGATGAATGGTCATCTAGAAAGAACTTTACGTAGGGGCTGTTGCCGGACTCTGTGTCCTAGTAGTGTCTTCGTACGCTGTTAAGAATTTTCACTGCTTCGTGAAATTAAGAGATCTACAGTGCACCTACTTGTAAACCATTTTGGAGTAAAATACGACCGTCAAAGACGTAATATGGCGAATCTTACCAAAAGCATTTACGAAACCTTGTCGGCCGCGGAAGATGATGTGATTGTTTTTAACATTACGAGCCTTACACCAGGAAATCCTATTGCTTCGCCTGAGCCAATGAGTTATATTGAGATGGCGGTTACGATAAAGACTCTGCAAGGAGCACTGGACACACTTTTTATGCTGACAATGACTTTATTCATTTTTTGTAAGTTTTAATTGGACGTCAGCGATTGCCCCCAGTACCAAAACGATTTTTTTTAGTAATGCAAGCTGGATTCTGTTTCATGGAAGCTGGAGTGGTACGTTCCAAAAATACGACCCACATTTTGCTTAAAAGCATGTTGGATGCATGTACGTAATTTTTCTTTTCTTTTTTCGTTCTTTTTACGATTAGTGCTTTTCCAATAACATTTTTCTCTTGACAGTCATTGGAGGGTTAGCGTACTGGATATTCGGTTACGCCATCGCGTGGGGAGAAGGAAATTCCGTAGTCGGCTGGACCTACTTCGCGTCATACAATCTTCAACAGAGTTCATTCCTAGTTTGGTTATTTCAGTGTATGTTTGCCAATACTGCATCTACTATCGTCAGTGGCGCCGTTGCTGAACGACTGGATTTTGGCGCCTATTTGATGTACAGCTTCTTCCTCACAGGTATTTTCTTGTTGTCTTAGCTCTTCAAGATGGCTCACGTGTGGGGATGACGGGGCTTAGGTTTTGTCTATCCCCCTGTAAGTCGATGGGCATGGGGACCGAGTGGTTGGTTGAAGAGATTAGGATTCATCGACTTTGGCGGAAGCGCGGTAGTCCACATGCTGGGTGGGTGTTGCGCCTTGATTGCGAGTGCTATGGTAGGTCCGCGTTTGGGACGTTTTGAGAATGGCAAGACAACCTTCATTAAAGGGCATTCCGTTCCAGTAAGTTGTACTATGATACTGTAAAATTTGTTACCTGAAATCGTATTTTGATCAAATGACTGATAACAGTTGACGTGCTTGGGAACGTTTTTCTTGCTCATTGGCTTTGTGAGTTTCAACTCAGCGTCGGGAGGAAGTTTGTCCAAACCAGGGGATATTGAAGTAGTTTCCGCGGCCTCGGCTAATACTTTCCTGGCCGGTTGCGGTGGCGCGTTGTCAGGAGTTGTATTGGTACGAACGGTGAAACCATTTCGTACGTACGAGAAGAAACGTGCATGGAGCTTCATGTCCATGGCTAATGGCGCTGTCGTCGGCATGGTATAAATTCTTTTCTTGGATAACTTTTAAACATTTTAGTTATTTCGCTTTTTATATTGTAAACGATTCTCGCAGGTTGCCTCCTGTGCTGGGTGCAACAACCTACGTCCTTGGGCCGCATTTCTGACTGGAGTGACGGCCGCTCCCGTTTTTCTTACTTTGAGATGGCTGCTCCCTAAACTGAAAGGTAATTGCGCTACGGCTAGCAAATAATTTTTTGTATCGATATACTCTAAACGACAAAGATATGTTTCACTAGAAAACACGCTGTATAAACGGCTGTAGTTATGAAACTTGTAGATTACTCAACCAGCGAGAACGGAACTTAAAAATCACAGTAATGAAAGATATCGTGTGAAGCGATACTTTTGTTCGTGATTGTTTTAAGTTAGATATGAATTTTAATTCTAAATTGCATATTGTTATTTACTTTTTGTATTGTAGTGGACGATCCTCTTGATGCATTTCCAGTACATTTTGGTGGCGGATTTTGGGGGGCGCTAACAACCCCTTTGCTTTCCAACGACGGATTGTTCTTAAAGGGAGATAAGACTTCAGCTTTGGTAAATACTTTCGAATAAGCTCTGCTGTAACTAATTTTTGCTTTTGTGACAGGGATTTGCGTATAACTTAATCGGTATTTTGACCATTATCTCGTGGGGTTCAGTATGTTGCCTTTGCCTATTTGGCTTGCTTAGATACTTTAAGATGCTCCGCATCGATCCTGAAATTGAGCTCCGTGGCTTGGACCTTCTAGAACACGGCGAACCCGCTTATCCTTTCGAAGCCTGGTTAGAAGAACAATACGGAACTTCCAATGCCTCAGTCCGATATCGAGAGCCCGCAGTGTCCACTACAAGCGCAGTGATCTCTACCAGGGAACGTTTTGACACAAGTACGCGTAAAAAAAAGAAAACGTATCTTATCCCGAATAATGTTTATTTTCTTTATCTTAATGAAATATAACTGCATCTTTTACTGTGTACATTACCGGTACTCGGTATTCACTTGTCTTGATAGTAATTATTAATTCTGAATTTTCCTTTCAGCTTTTTCATTCCCCGGCAATGCAAACATACTCGATACTACGCTTAGCCACTTGTATAAGAAATCTGCAAAGAAACGCCCCAACAGTCAGAACAGTGTTGACTTCCCCTCGGCATCGCAAGTTCCCCTTGCCTCGTTTTACTGACCAATTTTTTAACGAATGTAATGTGTTTTGAATGCTTACTCCTTCCCTTGTAAATAAGACTCTTAACAGGAATAAAACTGTATACATGCAGGCATAATTGAATTTTGCAATGGCTCAGTAATTGGATTCCCCACTCCGCTTTACGTAACTTAAAGCCTATTTGAGAAGAAACCATAACTTGACCTCTCAAACTAGTTGGACTCATTTCGAATGTGTTACAACCAAATAAGGCTTTAATCTTGTAACACGTTCTTCGATTCTACTTTGGTAGTATTGCAACTCCTTATAGCGGCCATAAGTAGCCTGGCAGACTGGGGACTTGCGCATTACGATGTACCGCACTGTAACGTACTGGTCGGTGGCCTTTCCAGTAGGCTAGTGGCTCCACCTACCAGTCACACCCAAATTCAGCGATGGCTGCCTGCCTTGTTAGTGTCTGTTTGTTTACTGCAGTGGATTAACTGAAAATCTAATCACTCAAAGAAAATTTACGACGCAAACGGATACAGCTAGAACTTCAGGACGTGAAAAATGAAAATAACCTAACATAATAAACGAAGTAACTGGAATTTGTGCCAAAGTTTGATCGATTGTGTTGCATTAGCTGTGAAAAAAGAATTGTCTGGGAATTTGTGCGTTTTTTGGTAGCTGACTGTAATGAATGGATAGTCAGGGTAATTACTGGGTTAAATATTTAATAATTATTGTATAGCTAGTCTTACAAGGTTTTGTGCAACACTATGAATCCATCAATTTCGGGAACTTGACCTTTAACCTTTTGATGCATTCTTTGTGCATGCTAATGCGTGATTTCTTATCCACTCGATCCATGACCTCTTGGAACTGAAGAGTGTTCCGATTTGCCCGTGGCATTTCAGAAAATCAGTCAGATGTTGTGGGTCTATTTTAATGAAATTTCGATTTTTTATTAACACTTAATGCTTAATATTTGTTGTGTATAATATTTATTAATATTCTGTTAATGCCTCATTTTCTAGTAAGTTGTAATGAATCGTCGTATATGTGAATTTGGTGGCTCGGTCACGGAAGCTTATGAAAGCGAAAATTAGGAATCTTTGGTGGTGTAACTCACGTCCGGTTTCATTTGGTCGAATACGAATGTTGCGGTTGTTACCAAGTGGTTGTCCACAAATTTCGGAGCCAACATGCTGACTAAGGAGTATCGTATACCTCTTCCGTTGACGGTGGAGGAATATCGTATTGCTCAGCTTTATATGATAGCTGTAAGTCTCTTAAAATCATTGTATTATTTTATTCATGATCATTCTACTGTTACTAAAAAATGCTTGTTTAGAGGAAAAGTCGTCAAGAGTCGCACGGCGAAGGCAGTGGAGTCGAAATTTTGATAAATGAACCCTATACAAATGGACCTGGACCGACAGGAGAAGGACAATATACCAAAAAGATTTATCATATTGGATCTCACCTGCCTGGTACTGAAAATTTCTCGAAAGCTTATATAGATGCACTATAGTTAAATAGAATACCTTAGTCTGGATAATTCTTGTTTCTGAAAGTTAACAATTTTTCTTGTTTAAATGTTTTTTCGTTGCTGAATGTGGTTATACGTTTAAGTTGTGCGTATAACGTGTCTAAATTTGTTGCCAATTTAATACTTAGCATTTTTTTGTCTCAGCTTTGCGTACAAAGTACTTTGAAACAAAAAAGGTCTGTATCAGTATATTAGTTGCATTTATTTATTTATTTTTTCTACTAACTAGGTTGGTTTAAAAGTTTGTTGCCCAAATCGGCATTAACTGTGGAAGAAGAAGCTTGGAACGCTTATCCTTATACCAAAACTCGTTATACTTGTCCCTTTGTCGATAAATTCTCTCTAGAGATTGAAACTATCTATACTAGTGATGGTGGTCATCAAGAAAATATATTTAATTTAAAAGGCGCGGATTTACAAAATCGTGCTGTTGGTAAGATTTATTTATCGTTCTTGGTTCACACTTTCATCAATTTGATAGTAATCCGTAAAGAAAACTTAATGTTTTTCAACAGGTATTGCAATTAACATGTGATACGAACCAAACGGGTTGCGGAACATTTCCACGACACGTGCGTTATATTATCAGTATATTTTTAGTGTGCTACATTATCCTATATTTTAAAATAAGAATGTCGTTGGGAGTGCATCCCGTTGGTATCAAGTATCCAAGTTTGTTTCGTAATGAAAATCTGTCGATGTATTTAAAAAAATCTGTTGAACTCATTTTTAGTAAAGATTTATTCTACAAGTTAACGGAAATGTGAACCAAGCATTAAACTGCAATTGGATGGTCGTTTTCTGAACTAATCTAAAAACGTGCCTTAGATTTGATTGATGTAGTCAAAGATCAGTTATATGGCGCAGATTATTTAAAAGAAGAAGATCCGTTGTATTACGTATCAAGAAAAACCAATCGTGGGCCTTTGAACGAATCGTGGATCGACGACTACTGGAATGAATGCAAGGTACATAATACACATTAACGCTATAAGCGTCCAACCAAATGGGAAATTACAAGTAAAAGCTAGTAAAAGAAATATATTTATATTTATAACAAAAATATGCTTCGCACTAAGTTGGAGGAAGAAATTTTGTGCTAAGGCTTCTATGATTTTTAGGGGAAATCCACTCCGTTATCGAATGGAAAAGCGATTATGTGCGCGTATAAGTTATGCAAAGTCGAGTTTAAATACTGGGGAATGCAAACCAAGATTGAGCGCTTCATCCATGACGTTGGTACTTACATTTTGTTTTCACATAATTTAGAGAAAAAATGACTGAGTTAGTATGTGTTGGGTTTTTGTCCAATGTTCTTATAATACTTGATATTCGTTCCAAGGAAAAAAGTTAGCCAACATGTTCTTGTTATCAATAGCTTTGCGGAAAACCATGTTGCGAGCTCATCGGCAAGCGTGGGCTTGGCAAGATGAATGGTGTGGCTTAACTATGGATGACGTCCGGGCTATCGAGCGTGAAACGCAAGAAGCTTTGGCGCGCACCATGCAAACAGCTAGCGCAAGTAATGTATCAGAAGTCAACTCCGTCGATGTCAAATTAGGTATGAAGAGAAATGATAAAGCTCCCTTAGCTAAAATCACGCAAAAAGTTTTCTGAACGTTTTCGCATGCTCATATTCTGTGTCTTCGATCATAGTGTCAGAGAAAGCGAGCCAAAGAGAAGTGACGACGTCTCCGTTGTCGCATCCGTCTTTGGAAGAGAAACCTGCTATGCTCAGCCATATGGAATGCATTCGAAGAGACTCAGACAGCGATAGCCAGGACGAATTCTTCGACTGCGAAGGTAATTAGCAAATAATTCTCAAACCACAAGAAAGTACTAAAGAAAAGAACAAACTTAAATAACGGACGTGTACCTTTCTTGATTGCAACAACGAAAAATTAGGCGTTCAGAAATATCGTATTCAGTTACCCAAAGAGTTCATCCGAAATGTTGTTGAGTGAGGAAGTTTTTGTTTTGTTAGAATTAGGATGTAGTGAAAAGGTGCCCCAAAAAAAGCTAAAAAGAAATCTAGGTAAGATTTTTTGCGAAAGTATATTGGGAAAATATTCAAGTTGCACACGAGACAGCCAAGAATGGTATTCGGGCACAGATTGGCCAGCGTGTAGCACCATTGTATTTTTTGTGTGAACAAAATATTCAGAGTGTGAGCTCCGTGAACAAATAGACAAGCCTGCGGAGATGAATTCCTTTACGCTAATAAATATTTAAAAGATGAGTTGTTTGAATAAAACTTAGCGTGTGTCAAATACAATGGAACCCATTTAATTGCAAGGGCTTGCGACCGACCAGTCGGGTTGTCTTTAAGCGGGCATTGGGTTTATCTGGGGTAACTTGCCGAGACGATATATGAAACAGGTACTTCAGATTTACTTGTCGTTAGGTGGGTCTTGTCGTTATCCGACTTGCTATTAAGTGGGTTCCACTGTATAGAATTTGTTTCAAAGTTAAAAAGGCTAGACGGAGGTTAGTACAGAAATATTTTTGTGCGCTTTGTTAATTCATCCTTATGCAGTTAACCTTCGCATTGCGAATGAAATGGCTGCCAAAGTAACTGGCTTGTCAGTAATTAAGAGTAGTCACAATTGACCTTCATAGTTGCCCGTTTTCAGGACTTAAATGGTCTCGTATTGTACTGAAGTGGAAATTCGCTGTGACGAACCATATTATAGCGAATTGTGGCCATTGTGGAGTAGCAAGCAAGGTCCGGGGATTTGTGATTGTAGGAGAAAAATCGTCTGACATAAAGAGTTGTGCTTGAGACGTGCCGAATAATTTCCCTCCATCCCTGGAAGTTCGTTATACGGAGAACTTATTCTGTGATTAGACGATGTATCCAGTACGTAACACTACGTCAGTGTCCTTTATGGCTGTTTGCCTACGAAGGCCTCCTGATTACGATGAATGTTTGCGTATCAGTGACATGGAAATAAGCAGGAAATAATGTAATTCAAAAGGACCATTCGTTAAAAATTTGTCTAATTATTTGAACGAAAGCAGCCGGAATTTGTTTGACTTAAGCACGCACTGGCAACTACTAATTAAAATTTTCGTCATATACAGAACTGAGGGCCAGTGCCGTGAGCTTGAATAAATGGAGTTCCTTGGAGTATTTGCCGGGCGACGAAGGAGATAATGATGAAGTGATGAGCGAGAGTCCTTACAAGGCTAAAGGAATGTTGCCTCTAAGGCAGATCTTGCCACCACCGCGATGTCCTTTATCGCCGCATCCTGGCGCTACGCCAACAGACAAGATGCTCGTCTTAGTGTTCCATGCCGGAACAATTGTAGGTAAGCAATTTTTTTCTAGTATTATTCCGGCAGTGCCTTTTCTCTTTGTTAAGACCAAAAAGGCTATACGGACACTATGTCTCCATCGACCTATTTGTCTATCTGATCTTGCTTCAGTCAGCTTTCGGAGAGAAACACAGAAGAATAACAGTTTATGTTTTCGTCGTGGGTTAGTTCGCTCTGAGGTCCAAAAGAGTCGCTAGCACCCTGTATGATGGGTAGCTTAAAAAGAAAAGAAAATTAATATACAAAATTCTAAGAATGAACGAAGTACGCGATAAATTATATGCACATCAAAACGTTTAATATACGTGACAAAAATGCAGAGCAGAACTTTCTCTTAATCGAACCTGAATATATATTTACTATTTTTAGGTAGCGTTACGTAACCTTTCCAATTATTCTGACTTTTGAGTGTGTTTGCTTGTCCTGATCTTTTATAGATACTGCGGTTGATGCGACTTCGAAGAAAATCGACGTCTCCACTTTCCGACATTCTCTGGAATCCGTGGCACGTCAACATTACCCGGCGTTATCCGGCGGCCGACTTATTTTACGCTTAATTCCTATCCCTCCCTTGTGTGCAGAAGCTTTAGGTTCGTTGTCACTTTTAGCTACGGACAATCTTGATTCGCCCCAAATTCCCTTGGGAGCCTTGCCCCTTTTTGCAATCCAAAACCCAGATTATCAAGAACATGTCAACCATGCAATCCAAACTGCCAATCAAGCCTATCAGGACTGTCTTAAGGAAGGTCTGGGAACCGGGGCCCATATAGCAATAGTTGGTAAGATAAACTATTTTCCACATCACAAAGTAAAAAGCCAGGGTTTTTTAAATTACTAAACGTTAACGGTATATGTCCTTAGGGGATGCCATGGGTGGTATCGTGGCTTACGATGCGTTATGCCGTTCTCAAGATGCACCTTCGCGGTATGGCAGCGAGAATAGCATCGTGGAAGGTAAATGGGAGACAAGACTCATGTTTAGTAACGAGTTTATGCTTAAGAGAAGTTGGAGATTGAAATTTTGGATTGACATTTTTCTTTTTGTTGATAGATTTGGACGAAACGGATTCACCTAAACCACGCTTGTTAGGTTTGCCTAATCCTCGCAGACGATCTTCGGTGTGCAGCGAAGCTAATGCCAGTACAAATACGAATGCTAGCTCAATGTCATATTCGAACATCAAACTGGATTTCGAAGTAGCGGATTTATTTCTCTTCGGCTGTCCCTTAGGCCTCGTGGCTGCGTTTAGGAAAGCGGAAGACAAACACGGTAATTAATAGTCGTTCAATAACCCTAATATTCAACGACTTAAGTGGTTAATCGAACTTTTTCTCTATTAATATTGAAATTTTTATGCATAGGTCCTCCTAAACCTTCAGGAGTTCAAGTTTACAACTTATACCATCCTACGGATCCCTTAGCATCGCGTTTAGAACCATTATTGTGGAGCAGATTGAGTTGCACTTCCCCATACTTAGTGCCGCGATACCAAAAGTTTCCATTAGGTGACGGACAGCCTTTTGAATTCGGTAAGTCCGTTCTGTGCAAATATTATGAAAAACTTCGTGTCACGTAAAATTTATTGTCTTGTTTAACTAGTGCTCACCCACAAAGATACTACACGAAGTTAATTTTGACAGGTCTCAGGCACTCTTAAGTCAACCATTCTTAACTTTTGCTTTCATTAGATGCATGAGAAGCCCAATTGTTATTCAAAACCTCTTATTGTTTCTTTGTAGTGGAGTTTTTGCAGCAGAACAGTCTTCTGTTTAACGAAGTGAGCCCGGAAAGTCGGCGCCTTTCTGAAGCGAGTATCTTGAGCATACAACACGACCAGATACCTGCGCAAGCCTTAACATCATGTAAGTAGCAGCAAAAGAAAGGCTTAAAAGTCTATCTTTCTAAAACCTAGTAAAATTACCACGAGATTTGTAAATGATAGTAGGAATTTTCTGGTGTAATTTTGCCTGCTTTTGAGACAATCTTCCTTGTCGATTTCGTGTCGTTACTAAACTTTTAATTTGAATATGTCAATTACCAGGACTAGTGGCAAATCATTCGTTGCGATGCTGCCATAAACTTAAAAACATTTATGTTCGTTGTTTTAATGTCCTTTGCAGTGAACCTTCGCTGGTGGGGTCAGAAGCGTTTGGATTATGCATTATACTGCCCCGAAGGTTTGGTGCAGTTTCCTACACCGGCTTTACCACCCTTGTTACACGCGTCATTCTGGGAATCGGCAGATGTTGTCGCATTTATATGCAGAATGCTGGGAGGCGAACGTCTAGGGGAGCAAATCCCGCAACAAGCTGGGCTTGCTGGAGTATTCTCGCCTTCGCGGCCTTGCGAGAAATGGCTACGCAAACGAACTTCTGTTAAGATCAAAGTAATTCCTCGCATTTCTTTCCAGAAGTTTTGCTCTGATTCGAGCACTTTGCTTAGAATATTGGTGCTAATCATCGTGGAAGTGATGTCATAGTTCGCGAAGGAACCCCACAAACTATTGTCGCAAGGTTTATGTACGGGCCTTTAGATGTTGTGGCATTAACAGGTAACTTGGAAACTAGTCAAGTTCCCAAAATTTTTGTATTCTTTCCGCATATTTTGAGGAAATCTTTCTTTCCTGAGGGAATTGTTATCATCGGAACTTATTTTTTTGTTCTTACGTATCTCGCGCAATTGTTTAAAGGAGAGAAGGTGGATGTTTATTTGCTGCAAGATTCTTCCTCCTCTACGGGAGACGGCGAGTGCTCCTTACTAGTTAGTGATGTCACGGATCGTAATGGCCGTCTCTGCGTCTCAATTCCTACCGAGCATCTTCTACCCATCGGTTTCCATTCTCTCAAGTTAGTAGTACGTGGTGATCACACGAGCTGCGTACTTACTGTCGCCGTTCTACCACCTCGAGTCCAAGCGGTCGTCTTTTCCATCGACGGATCCTTTACTGCGTCCATGTCTGTTACTGGTCGAGATCCAAAAGTACGTGCTGGAGCTGTTGATGTTGTCAGGTCAGTGAAAAACTTCACAAATTCCAAGTTTCGTTGTGAAAAAAGTAAAAGAATAGTGGGCAGCGAAAAATATGAAAGTCATTAATATTTGTGTGTGTGTGTATATATATTAGGCATTGGCAGGAACTGGGTTATATGGTACTTTACATAACGGGTCGACCTGATATGCAACAGAAACGTGTTGTTTCTTGGTTGGCCCAACACAATTTCCCTCATGGACTAGTGTCTTTTGCCGATGGATTGACAACCGAACCTTTAAGGCACAAAGCGGATTATTTGCGAGGATTAGTGCAAGTAATGAGTGTCAAGTCTTCTTACAGAAGCACATGGTTTTCTAATGTGTACGTTTCAAGGATGTTGGAATGGAAATTGTTGCGGCGTATGGGAGCGCGAAAGATATTGGTGTTTATGGAAGTTTGGGCTTAAAACCTCATCAGATTTATATCGTGGGCAAAGTCGCCAAAAAGCAATCAGGTCTAGTCAGTGTCCTTGCAGAAGGTAAAGTTTATCGTTAATTAGGACAAATTGATCTAAAAAGAACTTTATCTTTCTTATTACTTTCTTGAATGTTCTTCTGAGTCTTTTCGTTCTTTGTCATATTTTAGGCTATGCCAGTCATTTGGCTGAAATGACGTCGAAACCTTGCAAACCGGCCTTGCCCAGTGCATCGTTTTCTTTGCCCCGTGGCTGTATGGCTTTCCCGGGCAATCATTCACTTCTTTTGCGACGAAGATCTGCCAAAAGAGCCACATCTTTTCCTATGGGAACAGCCCCGGGAGGTGGAGGAGGTAATTTATCACCACCAAGTTCTAGTCGAGATGTCGGACGTTCGCCGTCAAGACAACCTAGGTCTTAAGTTTCTGTTTGCGCCTCCCTGATTGCTCTAAAAATGAGCTATTTTCCCCTCTGAGTTATCGTATACATGACAAAAAAGCATCTCCCAGAAATGATGGCGTGTTCTGGCGCGATTTTTTGGGAGAGTGAGAAAGGGTGAAATGAATAATTATGTTTCTCAGTTCTTTAAAACGAAGGTGCTTTGGTGAGTGACCTTTGACCTCATCATTCCATAGCCAGGGTTGTTGTTATTGGTTGAATGCATTTAATGTTTATCATATCCCTGTGCCCTTCCATCCCTATTCCACCCTCAAGGAAAGGACAGAAACCTTTACTAAAAAAAGCAAAGATTGTTTTTATTTGTTTCGAATCCCCGTGTAGATTCCCAGTCCTTTTACTGGTATGTGTGTAAAGTGTTGCAAACCCATAAATTATAACACCGGATGTTGAAAGTCTACTTTCTTATTTCGCTTTTTGCTAGTTCCTATTACCATTTCGTGTTTGAATTTTACGAAGTTACGCATTTTTACTTCTAAACTTCCTAGATGTTGAAAGGGTAAGTATCGGGTTACTAACTCGAAAGTTTCAAAAACTCCCGCGCTTTTCAAGACAGTGAAGTGAAGTATACGGGTGTTAAGCCGAGTAAAATCTTGATAAATTTTTATCTGAAAGGCGTTACTGGTCCTCTATGAAGTGTACCTCACTAAAAAAATATTAGGTCGTACATTTCTGACAAAAAAAAGAGAATTTCGGGCGCTTTTTGTGTTAAAGCTATTTCATAGACTTTGCATAAACCGGGGCCTGCGACTCGTGAACACCGAATCACAAATTTGGCTTCAACTTAATCTGTGAAACTGGAATTCTTGTGTGGCCAGTGCGGCCTTCTTGTTTTCTCCCTGTTTCTGTAGTGCTGTAGTGTTTTGTTTTCATCTTCTAGCTTGCTTGGGAGGTAAGATCAGCAATTGTCACCTTATCTATCTTATTCGAAGTGCTTTTCTCCTCACACCATGTCAAGATTTCGTTTATCTTCGCCAGGCCATAGTTCCATTACTTCACACATAAAAATCAATTCTAGCTTGCCTTGCGTTTTACGATTGATTTTCTATCTTTTGATACATTTACCTTCAGGAATTTTTACTGCGTGCTTTACTCTTAAAAGGAAGCATTAAATAACGCTAATGTCAGCACAATTTTTACATCTCAAAAGCACTTCATTTCCCCTTCCTGGCATGATTTATTTCGAAATTGAATCCCAGCTACTATTTCGAAGTTGCATTGCTCATTGCGTAGGAAAATAAAGCCTTATTTCAAACTAAATTTTCCTTTGACTGTCTACACATCGCGGCTTAAAAGAAATGGGCGAAGTATAATTGAAAATCGAAAGTTTGATTACCGACAATTTTTTAACTCAATCGTATTAACACCAAATGAATTTTCTTAAAAATTGACGTATCTAGAAACTTTTTATTAGGCTCAAATTATTAATACAAATTTGGCCGATAAATTTTAACAGAACCTTATCGTATTTGCAGATTTTTTTTATAACAGTGGAACCTTATTGGAATACTCTTTTTATTCATCTGTGCTATTTGCTTTCGTCTACTACATTTTGCTATAATTTATAGTACATGTATATAGTCTCAGAAAGGAGAAATTAAAAGGATAGCAACATTAGTTGGTTATCTGGACATGTATTGCTTAAAAGCAGGAACTAGACGCTTTTTGATTGGAATAGATTAATTTCATGGCAAGTTAGTTGCATGAACGAGTTGCAGTAGAAAGTGTTATACATATCGATGAACTCTCTAATGGCAAAGCTTGCGCGTGTTGTAACAGCTTAGCATTTTAACGTCTTTTATTTCACTGCTCAAGATTACGGGAACATGTCAACGTTGTGTAACAGTCTTGTTTTTAATTATGTATTGAATTCATGTACAGTAACTTTGACATTTTCTATCACTCGCTAGGACAGCCAGTGCTTCCTTTAGCCTAACTTCTTATCGATAGAGGTAATCGGCTTGAATGTTGGCCGCAATCTCAGGCTCCCATTTGTCGCCATTGCTTAGCAATTTTTCCTTATTGTATAACAATTCTTCATGCGTTTCGGTCGAGAATTCAAAATTGGGACCCTGAACAGAACAAAATGCATTACTTTCAGGTGACATTGGTTTAGCAATTTTTTGTACCTCGACAATGGCATCGACAGGACAAGCTTCTTGACAAAATCCACAATAAATGCATTTGGTCATGTCAATGTCGTAACGCGTCGTACGGCGTGAGCCATCGGCTCGTGGCTCGGCTTCGATGGTGATTGCTTGTGCAGGACAAATAGCCTCGCACAATTTACAAGCGATGCAACGTTCTTCTCCACTGGGATAGCTATTCCGTTTGCGAGATGATTTAAAAATACCCATAAGTTACACTCACAACGTCTTTAACTACAACAAATATAGCTGTTTTTTTTTTAATTAATTACCGTCTTAAAGCATGCTCGCCACGGAAACGAGGGCTCAAAGGTCCTTTCTCGAAAGGGTAATTAATCGTAGCCGGCTCTTTGAAAACGTGCGCTAAAGTTACTGCAAATCCCCGAAACAATTCAGTCCAGAACACGGTCGCTGCAGCATTGTCCGTGATTTCCTTAAAGGTTTCCGGCTCTGGTTCATTGCCGACAACTTTAAAACATGTCCTCACTTGTGTTGCCACCGCGGGTCGCAACGATGACCTCACAATTTGCAAACCTGCAACACATTCCAACTAATCGTTTAGTTTAATCCCTTAAAAATGGGTTTCTTTACATGAACAAGAATGACTGTCAAAAAAGCGTAAGATAATTCACTGTTACACCAAATCACTATAGAATTATAATGTTTCGAGCAGTATTTCACGAAAATTTAGTATATTTACCTGAAGAAGACAAGGAAAACAGTCGAGCCATGGCTACGGATGAAAATGGCCGATAAACTATACAGATGTCATCTAGCGGCAGTGGCTACAACAGTCAGTGCCAGGCTGGCTTGATGGGGGAAACATGTTTCTGTTCATGCTAAACATCAGAATTATGCTTTTGTGTGAAGGCAGTTTCATGTTATAGTGCATTGTTGTTGTTATCACGACGTCGTTGATTCTTTGATCTCTTGCAGGTGATGGTAGTGTTTAGTGGACAATTCTAGGCAGTGACCCTTTTCCAACTCGATTGAGCCAGGTTTCCTCTCGGCTGTTCAACGTCTTCCTCAAGTGAACCGTGTTCATCTGTTCTTATTTAGTTGCTTGTTAATCCCATAACAAGAGTTTCGTTTAAATTCAAAGCCCCGCACGCAGTCTTCTCCCGTTTTAGTGGTGGCAGGTAAATATGAGCGTAACTAATTAAGAATTGGTTTTTCAAAGGAAAGCTAGGAAATGGTGTGTAGCGTGCTCTCCGCACGCAAGACTTTTGGTTTCTCCTAGGTAAGACTACAAAGCGGTTTACAGACAGTTTTAACTTTAAGTAGCCTTTGGCGCCCACTTTTTATGTGAGCTAATGATGCTTTCAGTCTCCCTTTGTTTTGCGTGGGTTTACGTGAAATGCAAACAAGACAGTAAAATAAAAAAGCGAGAAAAAATATTAAGAAAAGCCTTTCGAAGGAAAAAAAAGACACGTTAAAATGAGAGGAAGGCTAAGAATAAATGTAACAAAAAGTCGGCTGAGGCAAGAGAAGTAAAATTGAATGGATCCAAAAGGCACAAGTTTCGGTTTATGTCAAATTTCTTTTAGGGGCCTACCGTTTTTGGGCTTAAAAAAGGAACACGTGGCTTCAGTATGGTACTTCGTGCAAGGAAATAAGACCCCCTGCTTCAGCGCTTGTAAACCGCGTTGTTAACGAAGAGAAAGGATTAATATTGCTTTTGGGAGAAGCAAATTATCCGATAATTTTTATTTTGAAAAGGAAGTTTCACATGTTAGCCAAAAGATTGAGAAAATGTTGCAAATGAACGTTGCAAGGTGAGTTAGTAATTTCTTTTTCGCCCCGCACTTTTGGATGAAAATCTGGATTAAGATTTTGTGTGCTTTATTGTAGCTGAACATGCAGCGCTCAAAATAAGGGAAACAAAATGAACAAGCCGGGGCAAGTACCGTTTTCGGGCCACGAGACCAGTAACACTGTTCTCCCGGCCACACGGTGAGCGCCAGCCGCGGTCGAGCTCGTTAGACCTAGCCAACAATACAGGCTGGGGCAACTACGTTTCGCCTGGTCAGTTCACCTCGTACAGGCTGCTAAATTTATTTTCGTTGTAATGGGAAAGTTTTGTCGAACACCAATAACCTACAACTCATTCTTTGTGACTATTTCTCAAAAGTCAATGCAAAAGTGTAGTTACCAATTTACCACGTGTTGTGTAGAATCCACTTGCATCAGGAAGTGATTAAGTTTGAGAATAATTACATTTTTACTAGAAATTTTCAAACGAAACAGTTCTTACCTCAAATGGAAAATATGTGAAGTGGAGTTTATTTGAAAGGAATGTTTGACCCTTATTGCAACAAAAACCATCTTTAAATGACTCGCTTAGTTAATATGCGCGTGATATTTACCGCTCCTAACATGGAAAATATTTTTTTTTTTACATTAATCTTATTTTCAGAACCTACTTATCGTATTAATAGTCCTTTCGTACTCTGATAAGCTTATTTTTCATTTGAAGTTGGTTTTCACATGTTCAAACCGCGGGAGTCTAGTGTCACGCAGCCCTAGGCTGCTTCTGAAATGCGAAACGGTAGCAAGGACAGCAGTAAACTGTTAAAAAAGACAAGGCCGGGCGCGCGCGCCTGGGCGGATGTACCCCAACCGGCAAGATGTTCGTGATTTGCCCGCTAGAAGCCAGGAGCTCTTTGCTCGCCGTAGCGTCGTCTGCGTCGCCTGTACTCGTTTTATCTTCTCCGGCGAAGCGACGCAAGGCAACCTCGAACGCCAGGTCGCCGGTTGACTAGTCAGTAGGGCTGCGGTAGTGGGGCCAATAGGACGTGTCGTAATCTCGTCTCCATAAGGCTAGCTAGCCTAGTTGTAGCTCATTAATTTCTTACGTCTTCTCGTTTTGCACTCCACAAGAGAGACTCGACACTACATCGCAGGAAAACTTGTTTAGAAAAAAGGAGCAGTTCTTTGGTTAGGCTACCGTTCTAGTTAGCCAAGAGATTTTAAACGACTACAAAAAGCACCGCCACCACAACAACATTACTACCGTTTGTTTCCTTGTGTGGAACCGGCCTGCACCAACATTTATCTTCCTCTACTGAAGTTTTTAGGAAGATTGAAGCAAAGCAATACGTTTTGTAAAGTGCAGCGTCTTCGAAAACTCTCCAGTCATTTTGAATCAAAATTCCAGAAAAGAGAGCCTTTTTAACCCACATTTGGACCATTCAACTTTACACCTCTTCGTTCTCCAAGCAAAAAATAAAAGCGTTTGAAGAGCATTGGAAGAAAGTTTTGCGTTTCTAATCACCGCTGGCAATCTCTCATTAGGTTGTTTCAATTTCTCGTAACTAAACCGTGATCGTTGATCCCCTAAATCCTCCGGAAATCCAACGTTATCTTCACCCCCTCCAGAAGAACTGTATTTGATTCCTTCGTATCCAAAAAGCCAAATTTTCAGCATGGAAAATGAACACGGAACCACCGAAGTCCCCAACGACCCTGGGTAAGTTGAACATTTTTATTATCCAAAAGTTAATTATTTCTCTCCTGTTATTGTTTTGTTCTTTCTGTGAGTGTGTATTCGCCCGCGGTAAGGTGTGGGTTTTGAGGGATGAAATCCATTCGGTACTGGGTTAATTTACTAATCAGTGCGTGTATGTAACTATGATCATTAGGAAAGCGCGTACTGTAATGAGGCAGAACGTAAAATGGCTAGGGACACGTTGAGGGGGGCTAAATGCTGAATGAGTAAGTAAAAGTAGGAGATGAAGGGTTGAAGAAGGAGAGGATTAAGTGTCGAAAGTCGTCAGGGGGGAGAAAGTAACCAGGGCATTTAAGACGAAAATGATAGAAAATAAGAAGGGAGGTCAAGGCTTCTTGGGAGTTTTTATCAATCTTATCAAACATCTTAATTGATCCAAGTGTTTCCCTTTCTCTCTCTATCTTGCTAGTGCACTTTCGTCGGGGTTTGCGAGACAGCCTCCCCCTCAACCCTAATAATATGTAGGGTTTCTTTCATTCTTTCTGTGTCTCGTTTTCTTGGTTTCACTTATTGTACTCGTTTTCGTTATGATTTCCCTTTTGAAGGAGGCTCTTGTCTCGCCTTACACCTTCGCATACCCCCCATGTGCGACAGTATCAGGTTAGTTTGTCACCCTACCCTTGAAAAAGGGTTTCTTGACTTGTAGCATTGTCAAAATGCACTTGTTCGGTGTTAGGCTATAGTTTTGGTTGTTTCGTTTCTAGTCCTGTAATTCTCTGTCCTTAGTCATAAAATTTACAGATGTCAGTTAATGCCAATAATTGCAGTGGTTTATTCAAAATATAGTCGAGTCCGCCGTTTGTGGCCGGTTACCTGCGACTTTGAGGCCATTAAACAGAAATCATACGATAAAAATACGTTCCAAGCTTATCAACTGCCTCAGCTTAATGTAATTGTCACAGTTTATGTAATAATAGTCTTTTTTTCACCTAGTCAAGTTTGATATAGAACTTTTATAGATAGCAGTGAAATTACGTAATTGAATGTGAATAAATAAGACTTCTCTGGTTCAAATTATGTGTGCAGAAATGTACCAGCTTCGGTTAGGATGTTTGAAACGCTGGAAATTAGTGTGTATTAGTCTCGTCATTAGGTTAAAAAAAAGTTTTCAAACACATACCAAACAATTGTCCTCAGTAGTGAGCTTTAAACTACAAAATTGTATTACACACATTCAACGAATGGAAGTTCGTCAACTTCCAGCGTAACTTTCACCGACAGATTGCATGGGTTCGTCCTCGTAACTGTCTTCATAGCGTTGGGATCAGCAGTTTCGCCAATCACAGAATTAATAACGTGTTACGGCATCCGGAGATTTTTTTTTACTGAAATATTTAACAACTAGAGAGAAAGACCAAAGACAGTCAACTGGCCTTTATGGGATCTAAATAGTGTCAAAAATAGACGATAGAAAGCGACCATCAAATATCGATTGAAATCACAGTTTCGTGTCAATGACAGTGCGAGAAAATATCCAGTAATGTACATACAATGTCGGATTTATCAGTCAGTTAATAAGTTTCGGCACTTGTCTCTTAAAGTCGCTCTATGTAAATTAGTGCCAGACCGTATTGGACATGTAATTCTAGGACGTTTCTTATGATGTGATCTTGCTAGTACTGACAGGCTAATTCTTCTTAATTGCCGGACGGAGCCGTAAACGTTATTCTAGTAAGCCATGAAGTGTGAATTTGGTAGCACAAGGGTTTTAATGTCTTGTAAATTTATTACCTGTTTAATGCGTTGACTAGGAAAGTTCTGCTGAAAATGTCTTCAGTGGACTAACAAATGGTGGTAGCGTCTCTGTTTTTCGTCAGTCACTTTCCTTATGCTGTTTCGTAACCTGGGCGACGTGGCTTGCTTGTACCTGGAGAAGTTCGTTTTACTTGGTCGCTTAGCTTTTGACTTGACGTGTTTTGTATGCCATCTCGTGACTGGGTCCAACCAGCACGTGACTGCGACTAACTTGGTGGCCATTATTAAGACCCAGCGTTTGTATGGTGCACGGGAAGTACTGTTCGGTGTTCGGCTTTGGGCTCTGCACCTTGTGTAACAAGAGTTTGTGGAGAAAAGTATCTCTCGTGGCATCTACAGAATCCCTGCCGTAGCGTTTCCTGTTGTGCAGACTTCTTTTATGTTGCTTTTGTTTATTAGGAAGTATACTTGTCCCAGTTAAGACGAAAAATTCATCGCAAGGATCCCTAACAATGTATTACCTTACCAGGGTCTCTTCATTACTATTCTTTGACGTAACCCGTTTTTTGATTATGCTGCACCGGTTGTTACCGGCTCGCCTCCGTGAGCAACCAGAGGGAGAAATGAGAATTGTAACGCATTTTAAAAAGCTTGAAACTGCGAAATGATGTAAGCGTCGAGCTGAAACCAGTGAGAAAACACTGAAACGCCACCAGAATTGAGGAAGTTGAAAGAGATTATAATAATGATGATGAAAATTATAAGGGTTTCGGTGATGCATTCATCGAGGCAGATCCTGAGATTCAACGAGGACGGGATGCTGAGCGGAATTTAAATTCATGGAAAAAAATCGGGAAAGAAAGAAATTTTACAGCAGCATAGGAATTTGCCTTTTAGAATGGAACTTGTAGTCTGTTCTTATAGCAATTTTTCAATATTTTCTCTTTTCGTATATTTTTTTTACAATTCCTCCTTTTTCTTTTGATTTGCTTATTACTTTGTTGTTCTTTCCTTCAGTGTCACCCTTTTTAGCTCTAATAAATCAACAACAGAGTAAAAAAATGACTAAGTTAGAAAGGAAAAGTTAGAAAGTAATGTAGGAAAGAAATGGCAACAACCTTCGTGGTCGTAAGGAATTGTTTGGGAAGGACACGTTTTACTCTATTTAGCGATCGTAAAAACCTAACAGGCACCATTATTTTTTTCTTGGGAAGGGGCGGGGCATAACATTATTTAACTGGCCGTTATACATCGGGCTTAAAAGATAAGAGTTTTCGCCAAACTGTAATAGGTGGTTGCAAATAATTAATGTTTTTTCTCTTATTTTTTTTTTTAAGAAAAATGTTCATCGGCGGTTTGAGCTGGCAGACAAGTGCAGAAGGCTTGCGTGAATACTTCAGCAAGTTTGGTGACATCACGGAAGTGATGGTTATGAAGGACCCGACAACGAGACGTTCCAGGTAAATTAATCATAAAAATATTTTGAGAATGAGAAGCGATGGAAGATTCTATTTACGTATAGAAAGCGTTCCTTAAGCGCATCAGAAGGTAAAATACAGTCTGCATTTTTAAGCGCCTTATGTGAGAACATGTGATTTAGTAGTAATTAATAGTAAACTGGTACGATGGCAGCCTGAAAGGCCTACATGTTGTACCACATTCTTCTGTACGTTGCATTGGAGTACCGTGCAGCCAAGTAGGAACGAAGACGCGGGTCAAAATACACCGCAATGGCACAGCTATGGAAAGTTCGCACTGCGGGAAGTTTCCTGAGGCAGGTGATCTCCTTTGGTCATGCGAATGCCGTGGCTCGAGAATAGAACGTACCTTTCTTATGCACGAGTACTTAACTGCCGTACAGGATATTGTGGAAAGTGGTAATGGTCATAATAGGTCAAAGCAACTAAGAAACTTTAGTCAGTTTCATTTATGTTGACGTTTTTCTTCTTTTTTATCCAAAATAGCTATTTGACTCGTTAAAGCTCTACCGGTAAACCGGTATTCGTTAATCAAATGAACTCTCTTTATAGAAGAAAACAATCTCCCTAACTTTCGTTGTAGCCCTACTAAATCCTTTTTCTTGATCAGTAACAGAAAAATCTCGCTAAAACGAACCTCAGATCCAAGAAAACTATATAACCCATGTTCCGTATATCGGATAATTTTTTTAAGGACCTGTCAGTGTCCTCCGTACTAGCCAAGATTTCCTTCTATCTAAACTTCGTTGCAGCGATTATTAGTTTTTTTTTTTTGCTTAGACCTGTTAAAAAAAGAGAGAAGCTAATCCATTTCGTCTCTTAATTTATTACTAATTTTATGTTTTTATTTTGAAATCCCTACCAGAATTAAAAATCACATGTTCATCATTTAGGCTAGCGTAAAAGGATGAGTAGTATGGGGACACTAAATCACTTAACAGACTCGCTATCTCTCATGTTTATCTCTTATTGTTCTTTTGCGGATTCTCGTGATATAAAAAGGTATTATATGATAAGATAAGTGCCCTTAATCTCAGGATGTTGCAAGACGGAAGATTCCTCATGATGATGATGTGTGGTGGGAGCTAACGTGTTTCACATTGTGTGTAAGACGGGTGAGTCCTCCTGTCTTGAGAGGAGGGAAGTCGAGTGAATCCGTCAGCGTCTCAGCTCCTTCCATTTGTTTGCGTTCACACGCGCCACTGAAAAAACAGAACCACGGTATTTTCTTGCTTTTCGCACAGACACATCAAACAATGAAACTTTTGAACGTCTTGGGGGAATGACCAGACATAGGCAAATTCGCCATGTACTACAAGCCAAAGTTCATGATTATCCAAAATTCATTCCATTTTTAACGTTGAAGCAAAATTTGCCCATGTCTTGGTTGGACCAACCAACAATGAAAACTTAGTGCAGCCTTTCTAGTCCTTGACCTGGTCACCTTTTAGCCGTGGATGTTAATCTGAGTATTGTCAGACTATTAAACAATTCAAAAGTCCATTGATAGTAGACTTGTTAAAAAGTAACTGTCGTAATGTTTCCGTGTTTCATGAAATTAGCCCAGTTTGAAGTGTGAATTACTGCAGCGATAGTGTGACCAACCTAGTTTACTACTCCCCCAGGCCTCGATTTTAGATTAGGAAGTGTGAGTTTTAGCCCGCTAAAGCTGTCAAGTAGCAAATCTCATTTGTGGATTGGAGGAAAGTGCCATGTGTAGGTATTTTAGACCCATTTTTTCGTACTGTGTGTCCCATTAGTATCCCAAGGAAACAAGGAAGGCGTTGAAATTAAAAAGAGCAGGAACGGTCGCTTTTCCTTACATTAGCGGAATTTTAGCGTGGAGTCAGCAAAATACCTATTAGAATTGAAATTAGCGTGTGTTTTTTTCTTGTACGTGTACCAGTAGTTGTAACCGCAAATAGTTCAGTGTGTTTTTTCTTGATTAAAGGCCCAGTAAGATCCTTGTTATGCGTGACTTGAACTCGGAGAAAAGTTAACTCCTAACACGGAAGTTTTACGTGTATAATCGAATCCGTATCCAGCGAAAAACGGGTCAGTCTAACGAGGCTCTTACCGTGTCCTAATGAAACAAAGTGTGTTTGTTTGGAAATAAAAAGGATGAGTTTCAGCATCAAGGGGAGACGCGAATGCCAAAACTAACACGAGCCCTTTGTGTATCGTTAGGGGTTTTGGGTTTGTTACGTTTGCGGAAGCTGCAGCTGTGGACAAGGTGTTGGCGGCCGGTACTCATGAACTCGATGGCAAGAAAATCGATCCCAAAGTTGCGTTCCCGCGACGGGCCCATCCCAAGGTTCGTTTGAATGCCCTATTCAAATCGATTTTTCTGTTTGCTTTCTTTTTTATTTTGTTATTATGAGGGGTAAGGGGCGGTAAGGACATTTTCGTATCTTGCCCTTCGGAAAGTTTTCGTTGAGACAATTTCCGTTGTACCCAAGATGATGAACAGGAGTTTTACAAGGAAAGTGAACCGGCTGGAGCTTTTCCCCTCCGGAGCGAAAGAGCGTCAATGATTTGGTGTCATTTATTACATTGACTGGTCTTTGCTCGTGTTCGGACGTTTCTTGTTTCACGTCTCCGAGCGTGTGTGAATGTCGCATGTTGTGATAATATTGGTCGTCTTTTGCAGATGGTGACTCGGACCAAGAAAATTTTCGTTGGAGGCTTGTCGGCGCCTACTTCTTTGGAAGACGTCAAATCGTATTTCGAACAATTCGGCCGGGTAATTTTATACTTTTTTTATTTCTTGTGTTTTCCTTTTTGGTGCAAATTTTGCGCTCCTTTTTCTTGCAGAAAATATTTTGAAAAACTTTTTCTACCCTATTCGTTTGTTTTCAGCACAAAAAAAGAAAGTGTCAGTACTCTACATAACGAGGCTTCTGGCTGTCAACTGTTGTTTGCATACATAGTAAAAGAGTATCGTTAGTGATCCAGTTTTTGTTCGTGTCAGACGTAACAAAGTGCAGCAGAGTTACGTTTTTATTTCCTTGAAAACTTGTCTAATTTGTTTTTTTCTATATTTTCGTTCGCTTTTTCCAGGTGGAGGATGCTATGCTGATGTTTGACAAGCAGACAAACCGCCATCGAGGTACGTTGTAAATTTTGACATACTTTCTATGATGGCACACACTCTGTGTTATTTTCTTATGTTTCTTAAATTGCGTTTTATTTCATTTATTATTTGTTTATTTGCAAGTCAGATTTTGTATAGTGGAGTTATAAGGGCAAAGAGGTTAAAAGTTAATAAGTGTGATTCACCTGTTCAGAGGGTGAGAGAAGTTAGTTATGTTCCGCGGAGTGAATAGTAATGGATTACGCTGCGTGTTGTGCGCTGTTGAATTTTGCCGTTTTCAGTCTATAATTTTAATGTGTTGCGTTTACACAACAGTGAATGTAACCGTGTCCAGGGAATTCGCACAATGCTCGCTAGTATGCACCGGAGGCATGAGCCAAGACGTAGGATTTCACACAAGCACTTGGCTTAATAACGTAATAAGAAATTGTGCTACTTGAATTATGTTGGCCAGGAAAATTTGCATTAAAATCTCAATGCGTTTTGTTTGGCGTATGTTCCTTTTTCCCTCATGGTGTGATTCTACAGCTTAGCGCCGGAATGTCAAAGGAACGGTTTTAGTCGTAAAGGGAGATTTGTTACACATTTTTATGTGTTAAAACTTCTCAAGTAATTACAGTATTTTTTCTTGGGGAAGAGTTGACACGTGAGCTTCGGTAGGCGAATTTTCAGGGTTAAAAACTCAGAAGGTGGAAGCTGAGTTGTTCTAGTTGTGTTTTATTTGCGGCCTTAGGGAAGTCGGCGTACCGTGCGTGCGATAAAAAGTTCATGTATGGAGTAAGTTAGGTAGAGGAGGATAAGAGTGAAGTGGGAGGGGGAAAAGGTTGAAGAGAGAATGAACCCTGGTTCGTCTCTTCTCCTTTCCCTAAAAATAACATCCGAACGGTAGGGAAAGAGAGACAAGATGAGCGTGAAGAGATGTAGAGACGAGCAAGGTGCATTCTTCTGCTGTCTCCCCAAGTATGTGTGTATGCATGTGTGGGGAGCAAAGAAGGTGACTACTGTATTGGTTCAGACATATGACGGCTTTATGGGGCTCTTTAGAAAGAAACTTGTGTGGCAGACACATACGGAAACAAGATACTCTGCACTGCTTCAAAACGAAGAAAAAGTAAATCTTAATTCTCTCACACGGTGCGATTACCCACCGATACCCTTCATGCTACTTTCGACTTGTTAAGAAGGAAACACCAGAAAAGTGTTCCGGTGTTCGGAAAATACTGTCCTTTGAAACCAATTATTTCCAATCATCAGTGATGGTCGGTGCTAAAGAAACAAGTGCGAGTGTGTATATAAGTAAAATCCTGCCTAAAGAAACCTCCCAAATTTGACGAGATTTTACGATATATGCGAAGTCTTACACATTTTACGTATCTTTCATTTATTTATTTATTTATAAAGCTTAGGGTCTGTCAGTCATCCGCTGCATGTGAGATTTCGTTACAAACAGGGTTCATTATAAGCAGCTAGTTTAGTGATAGAAGATTGTGCACTAACAGTGTGCATTACTGCGAGTTGGCTGTCTTTGTGCAGCACTTTAATGGACATGGATAGTTGGGTAACAGTACAGTAAATTACTCTGTATCTAGGGTATAGTAGAGCTTTAGCAGGTGCAAGAGGGGAGGGGCGAACAACATCCATCATTCAGGCCTTTTGACATGAGCAAGCTTAAATTGGGGTCTTGTGAATTCCTTGGCGGAATTTGACTGGGCTTTTATGTATGCGGCGGAAAGAACGATTTCCAGTTCAGAACCACGTGACCGTAAGCCATGCCGACTACATTGTACCGTCATGCTCATTTGCTTTTCCTGAGCCTTCCTCTCCCAGCCTTCGGTCGCTGATGTCTAGCAGAACACACACAGAAAAAAGTACAGTAAGATTGTAAGAAGAGAATGCGTTGAGTAAGTCTCATTATTACTTGCAATGCAGACAAGATATACCTGAATTGCCCATAATAAGCAGACGCGGGCAAATTGATAATCAAGAGTGAGACATTTGGAGAAATAAGATTCATAAATTTAAAACCAAGCTATTTCAAGTTAAACTATGCCCAGGCCTGAGACTAAATATGTTTACGCAACCAGTTAGGGAACTGAGGCTTGATGGCTGACATGAAAGAGGTAAGAGACAAATAGAAGTCCCCTAATACGGGTTTGACTCTTGTGATACTGCAGCCTTTAGGTCCAGTAACCAGCAGTACATTTTTTAAATGTAGTCACCCTGATAAATGAACAAGGTAGTGTACCAGACCGGGTAAGCCATACCTCTTGTCGAGCAATGGGGTAAAATCCTGAACACTTAACCACATGTATCCGAAGGCAGGCTAGAGGGCAAAATCTTTGTCTGGTGAGTAATTCAGTGGTTTTAACCACTTGACTAGCATTGCTGTCAAGGTCTGGTTATTTCGTTGTGGACAAGGGGAAGAAACTTGAGTAAGCACTTTGACAATATGAAAGGTGGCGTACCCTTATTAATATCGAACTCGAATAGGGTAAAGTGTATACAGGAAAAGCTCGATAAAAGCAGTTTTCATTTATTTGTATATCCGCATACTTTCAAAATGGGGTTTGTCGAAAATACGTAAACAAGAGTTGCTCATATTGCTTTAGGGTGCAATCGTGCAAACCAGGCCTAAAAGCACTTTACTGGGATTCAAAACATAGAACCTTCTATCACCAAACGTTCATAACGTTTGCTCTTTATTCACCGTAAAGAAAAGAAGTTTCCATTTGTATTGCAGTGGGGGAAAAACGATTCCATTTTAAAGTCCGAGCACAGGCATTATCATTGTCACGTTTTTCTGTACCATGCAAAAGGTCGTGGAAGACGTACTCGAAGAAAGAGCTAAAAAGTGATATTACAGACTTGACGGTGAAACAAGAATGACGCCTTTTGTAGTCGAGAAACAGTGTCTTTTTTATTTTATTTTTATTTTATTTTTAAGAATGGAAAGAAAGAGAAGAGGGGAATTAAAAGGGGAAAAAACGAGATTTAAACACCGCACCTGTCTTATGTATTACAACCTGCTTTAGTTTTTATGTACGCAGTAATAGCCAAGCCAGCAAGTGGCGGTGGCTACTGCGTTCTGCTGCCAGCACTGCATAGATGCATGAGCAGTGAATTTTTTGATGAGCACCGAGTTCTATTTGTGGACGACGACAACTCTACGAGTTTCAAAGATCGTTTGAAGGAGAGCAGGAAGGGAGAAAACGGCGGCTGACGCTCTGACGTCACAAGCCACGCATTCTCTTACTCCAAGTTCGCTGATTGATTGCAATCAAAGTGAAAGAAATAATTTGGCAAGTAGCTGCTGTCTCCCTTCCTCTCCTTGCGTACGCTATGGAGGGCGAAACTTTTAAAAATAAAACAATAAGACGCTTCACGTGAGGATGGAGCAAGTTGGATCCTGTCCTTCGTGACGTCACCATATGACAAAGGTGACTGGACAGAAAGATAGAAATAGAGGTGTACCCTCATCCTTACGCAAAGGTGATTGGAAAGATTTGTTGTAGGTAGTTAAAAATGAAGCGTTGATCATCGAACGGAAACCGGGGTAGGGGTAAGGTATAGGACAGTTCGCAAAAGAATATCCTTCGTATGTTGACGAAGCGATTTCGTAGAGACACAGGGTTTGAGTTTCAGATTCAGGGGAGACCGGTGAAAACTTGCTCGCGCAAGCATGGGAGGTCCATCTATCTTTCACATGAGTTGAACGCGTTCAAGATAACATTGTCTATTAGAAAGCTTTTTGGTTGGAAGAGGGGGTGGGAACATTTGTTGGTTATTGACGGTAGTCCGAGCTCCAAAGCGACAAGGGAAACGGTCTAAATAGTGTTGGTACGATTGGAAAGAAAATCTTGCCCGAACACGGAAGACGTATGTTGACTTCGTTCGTGTCTGTTAGTTTGTTTGTAATTTTAGACCATAAGAGTGCCGGAATGTCAGTCGTATGTTAGGAAAGCGGTTTGTCACGGAATTCTTGAGGGAAAGATTACGAGAATTACCCTCTCCATGGCGGGAAGTAATTAAGGAATCCAGTTATAGACTTCCGGCTGATACATTACTGGAGCTAACAAGCAACACAGCTTCCATTCTATGATTTTTTTTTTGGGGGGGGGGGATTAGGTTTTTTTTCCCTGATATTGTATTTTGCCGGGAAGATTGATTGGTCGTTTAACGAAATTTGCCTTTTGTCTTTGACAGGTTTCGCCTTTGTTACGTTCGAAAGTGAAGATGTGGTGGATAAAGTGTGCGAAATCCATTTCCACGAGATCAACAGCAAGATGGTAAGAAAAAAAAATATTCCTTCCCATTATTTTTAGCACGGCTTTTGGCCCTATACAGAACTTGTTAACTGTCAACTTGAGGCGTCGCGAACGTTGGCTAATGTTGAACCCATGACTATGAAGGGGGAGAGGGAGGGTTTCTAATTAGTTTCTCTATGGTTTTCTATCTTCCCTCCCTGGTATAATGCCGAGTCAGGTTTTGACTTAAGAGGGCACCAAATATATTTTTGGAAGCGTACAGAACCAAAGCATGTGCTGAGGAAGCATTTTCAGGTACTTAAAACCGTCTCGCGTTTTATACTCCACGTGATAGAAAAAACGCGTCCACTAGGTCTGCTTCCTTGTCGGACTGCCGCCACCCCAATCGTCCCTTTCCTTTTCTTCTTTAAAAAATCTGTTTCACATTCTCTATTTTGTTCTCTGTTCGTACAGTTTTCTTTATTTTCCTATTCACTCCTCGTTTATTTATTATAATATGCTTATTCGTTAGATACCAATTTTAGATACCATTTTAGCTTATCCAAAATGCGCGTTATGTGACGTTTTACTTTTTCGCGTGTGAAAACTGAACTATTGTCAGACGTATTGTCTTACAAGTTGTACCATTAAATTGTTATTCTTTTAATTTTACGTCGTCTTATTTTTTGGGGTATTTTCATTGAGTTATTTAGTGCTTCGTTAATTTGGTTTGTTTATTTTTATATTAAAATATTTCATTTATTCATACATTCGTTGCAAGTTTTCCTGTTGCATTCACGTTTTAGGTTTTCGTTTTTATTGTTAAAAGCTTTCAGTGCTTCCATCTCTATGTCGATTGGGTAGTAGAATCCCTTATTTCATCATAAATACTTATAAAGTTGTGTACTCGAACAATGTGCCTTTTTGAAACTTCAGGAGCTTTGCGAAAAATTGATAATAAAGGATTCGGGCCTACAGGCATAGTAAATAGACATGAATGGGGGTTATGGAGGTATCGAATAGGAAGAAGAGGGAGTACTGTTTGAAATGGGAAGGTTGTCCTCAAGAGTAGTTTGAAGGAGTTGTGAGGGTGGGAAGGGGTCGTTGTATTGTTCAAAATACAAATGACTCTTAAAATTCGCTGGCTTGTTCCGATAGATGTTGACTATTTAAGACTTGGGACTATTGTTGCTTTTGTTCTTAATAAGAAGTGCTTTGAAGGGTGCATTGGGCAAAATTTAAAAACATGGCATGTTGGCAACCCAGCATGCCAAGTTTCTGAGTTTTGATGGGGAAATGGTGAAAGGAAGTGTTTTACGTCTTTAGTACTTGGCGACGATGCGTTCGAAGTATTGGTAATCGATGATTGAGGGGTTTTGGGGTAACCTTCGGTGTAGGTAGAAAAAATTATCCGAGTCGGGATTGTAGCAGTCGAAGGGAAGTGAGGGTGGGTGTGCAAGGGGAGCAAAGAAGATGGGAACTCTCGAGCGTAATCTTTTAAATGACAAAAGACTATTGAAATGAAGAGGAGAGGACGATAAGTTAGGGTTGAGAGGAAGAGTCAAGTGCAGCAGTCTTCAACTGCAGCGTTGGGACTTTTTTCGGGGCCAACGTCGTTGAAGAGTGTGCTAGAAGTCTGAGCCAAGTTTTATTGGGTATTTGCTTTGAACAAAAAGGCTTTTCAACCAAGAAGACAAAAATTGCTGAAAATTTCCCCTTATTGTTCATGTACTGGGTAGCACAATAGGAGCAGAAAAAGGAAAGTACACAGTGAAGATTTCAGCCAGTTTTGCGTTAAACTTTACGAGATATGCACCGTGACGAGTATAAGATTTTATGAAGCGACAGTTGTAAACACGCACCGGCTGATACTCTACACCTTTGTTATGAGAAATGGAGTGCATTTTTTTCGTTTTTATTATTCGTAATAGTCATATTCACTGTTAACAGTGCATTGATGTCACAATAACGCTGCTTTAATGGAAATTCCCCGATATTCGTTTCCAATCCGTACATAGCAAAGACTAATCATCAGAAATCCAATAATTCGGTGGTCCTGTATAAGATATTTATTTGTCGCAATTGTATTAATTACAGTTGAGATATTCTCTGTACCAGTCGAAGTATTATTTTTCCATGGCTAGCTTTGCGTTAATCAAGTCAAAACATTCAGTCCCGGATAGTTTGTTCGCTTTCGCAATTAACGGCTCCATTTGGTCGGATAGTTATAATTTTGAGTTTTACTTGTTAGTTTGAATCGCCAGAACTGTGGTTATCACGCCGTATTCTTTAGTCGAATGACAACATTCTCATTACGCATTATAGAATTTTATTCCTGTTAACTGTCAACGGTGCCATTTATCGTGGAATTGATTATTATAGCTATAGAAAATTTAGCTCTGTCGGACACGGCACATAGTTATGAATTGTCGTAAATGAATTGTATTGTGACGCTATTTACGGTTTATCTTAAACGTATTCTCTTGTTACCTCTTTCTTTAGGTGGAGTGCAAGAAGGCTCAACCCAAGGAAGTGATGTTGCCAGTCAACGTCGCCCGAGGTAGGGCAGCCATACGAGCAGGATACGGTGAGTTACTCCTGGTTACGCAAGCCACCCCAGGTGCTGCCACCGCGGCTGCTTCCGGAACCTCCCCTCCCATTAGGTCTGTCTCAGCTTCCGCAGCGGCCGCAGCAGCGGCTGCTGCCTCCTCGCCCTTAATGGGGAGTGTTCTTGGAATCGCCGCTGGCATACCTACTACCACCTTAGCCGCCTACCGCTACGCCCCTTACACCGTCCCCGTATCCATTGCTTCTCACCAAAACCACCACCACAACCACCATAACCTGGCTGCTGCCACCACTCACGCCGCCCATTCCTCTGCCTTGGCCCAACTTTACGGCCCTTTGCTCGGTTTAGACCTAGCCGCCAATTGCAAAAGATCTGCCCAAGTCGGTGGTACCACACGTGATTTACCACCCACACCGACAGGTTTTACTTTTTCGGCCGCCTTTCCCCAAGCGGTAGGCGATTTGGTGACACTCGGGGGCATGCCAACCCTGGAGACCTCCTTGTACCCCATTCCGATAGGCTTGTAAGGCCAGCCGAGGTCTTTTTGCACTTTGGTCAATTTTTAAATATTTTTGTGTAAGCCCGTTGCGTTTACACTACTCTGCAATAATAATACTCGTCAACTGGCTTGCAAATACTTTTGACTGAAAAAAATTTGTGTGCATAGATGTAAATTTTTTCTCACTTCAACCGAATTTCCTCACCAGTATATACTCAACTTATTTATTAAAATATTTCAATGTGCCAAAAAGAAAGAATTTCTTGTAGCTAAAAATGATCTTCTAATTTATTGTTGTTTGTATATTGCGAGTTGGCTAATATTGTTTGCAAGTCAAAACTAAAACCTTCTGGAATAGTGCAAAAAAATTTTTGGGTATTGAACCTCAGCTGGCCGGTACCTGCGTCTTTTTTGGGGAGGACGTATTTTCCGTTTGATTGCCAAACACATGTCTGTATATTTCTACAAGTAGGCGCTAGGCGCTAGTTCTAGGTCATTTGATTTTGATTGTTGCCCAAGTGCAAGAATGCATTCTTGAAAAGAAGATGGGGTTGGTGGGGGTTGGGACAGAGGGTTAGTAGACTCCTGGTGGACAGAATTTACTCCTAGGACCAGTCCAAAAGGCCTTAGTGTTACCGTGTAGCCATAGTTAGTGATATTTTGTCCCTTAACGAACTAGTTTGTGGTTATCAAACTGGGAACAGCCACGCCTACTATGCAAAAACCAGCGTAGTATTAGTTCCTCCTTTCACGAAGTTTTTTTTAGTAAAAAAAATATGACGGGAGGAACGCCTCTTTAGTGTTGAGAATCTAATCTGTGCAACTAGTCATGATGAGTTTTCTTAGAGAATAGTTTGAAATAGTATTTTTTGTAACCTAAGTACTAAGCCCCTCCTTGCTACGTCCAAGTCTCTCTCCCATGAATTGACGGTAGTTGATTGTAGTTGGACAGATTTACAATGTAACGCAAACAGTTTGGACCAAAGAATTGTGTAGTAGTGTTTGTTCTTTTGTGGACAAAACTTTGGCCAAAATTTACTAACGTACGTCTTCCGGTACAGTCCCTAGGCAAAGAATTGATAGTTATTGCGTAGTCTTGTTCCCCTCCCTCTTGTGACCTGTTTAGCTCCTCCCCCGTTTTTCTCGTTAATCTGTAATACTAGGGAGTCCAAATTGCACACATTAAAAAGCCGGAATTTTTAGTCTAAACTGGTAAACGAGATATAGTTTGGTTTAGTGAACGAATGCTTGTGATGTAAAAGAAAATCCTTTGAGTCAATTTGTAGAGGTTCTAGGGGTAAAATATGAGCTCGGCTTTTTCAAGCGGAAAGTTTTCAACCCAACTCATTGTATAGAAAAAATATTTGGGGTTGGATTGGTTTACGTGGGCTTTGCTTTCACATTTTCTCTTGTGTAACTCGCAATACACTTTCTGTCCTACACTTTTTTGACCAACACGTTTCTTTCTTGCTGCTAAACGGGAAAAATAACAATTCAACAAACTAAATAACAAAAACGATTTTTTCTGTGAATTTCTATAAAGTATTAATCCTTTTTTTCTGGCCGTTTTGTTTCCTGTAGTGTTTCTTGTCTTTTGCATCCCCATAACTTTCCTAACTAGTCATTTTTCGTATGTAGAGCTCATAGTTACACCCTTGTTTTTCGTTTGGTTCGTTTTTTTTTTCTAGTTGCACATCTTTAGAGAAAGAAAACAGCAATCATAGGAATTGCTTTTTAGTCCAGTGCGTTTAGTTGTGACCTAGAACTAGTTGCCGTTTGTAGCGTGTAGTTTATAGGTGGTTTCAGAAACACCAAGGCGATACTCCGCGTACTTAGCGGTACCGGGATCTCACCTTAAAAGTGGGTGGGGAGATGGGGTTCGGGAGTGAAGGTTAAAATGGGGGGATATAAAAGAAGGGTGCTGCTTGTGCTTGGTTGTGATATTGATTTGAGAGTCTCGTGTAGTGATGATAGATTCTGTTACAGACTTGGTTTGGCCCCTGGGCGCCCTGCAAGATGGTAAGTTATCACAGTTTCATGAACATTACAGGCAATTTTAGGGTGAACCAAGAGGTAGAGGCGATATTTCTGGGCATACGTATAAGAACACGAAGCGAAAATTGGCACATAATGTTGACTGCAGCGCTTAAAGAAATCAACTTTAATTGTCGAGAAATTAATTTCACTATCAAGAAATGAATTAACTAGTCATCTGTCTGTCTGTTAACCTCAACAACTAGAAGTTCTAGTTTTCGGGAAGTCAGGTCAGCTGAATTAATAGTCAACTCGTATGTACGGTGGGTAACACGTATGATAGGTAACCCAAATCAGGTAGGTGTAAACGCACGTTATATGGGGTTATATGGGTTTGTAAACGCACTGAAGAAAGCCCAAATCTAATATGGAACTAGGTTAGTCACTCTGTTTTCTAACACACGATTTAACTCACATTTAGTTCATTGTAAACACGAATTAGCGTTATCCTGAGTCACTTCTGTATCGCACGTTGGATAAATTTGCACCAAAAATCTTTCTTTGCGAAGGTAGAATTGCTCAAAGGGTGCTCAACTTAAACTTTAATCCTATTTCTAACTCAGTTTGTGCAATGAAAAATCATGTTAACGTTTTTTACGCAATAATAATATTGGTTTGTCAGCTTTGTCTAAAAAGAAATGTGACCCAATCGCTAATCAGACATGTTCGCTCGCTCTAGCTAGGACGCTTTGCAGATACACATGTTTTCATTAAATTTCGATTTTCGAATAACGTAGTTGCCCTGGAACGTGTTGTTATATAACGTTTATGCTCTATTACACTGAAAGCCTTTGCCCTCTTGGTCACCCTGTTATCTTTTAGTATGGAATTTGCTATAATATGTTTGCTTATTTCTGGGTGTCGCTAGGATTCCCCGCTGGTCCCTACGCGTACGCCGGAAGAGGTTATTCCGGATACCCCGGCTTCGGACTTCCTTATCCTGCAGGTAAGCCTTGAGTTTTTCTCCCCTTTCCTTACTGTCTTGTGTACACACACTTGGCACACTGCATATGGGTATATCTAGTTGGATGAGCCAAAAACATGGGCACGGTGTCCAGAAAGGGGAAGGGACGAGAAGGGAAGCGATCTTCGTCTCTTCCCTTCATGTTGACTGGGGGTGTAACGGTTCGGTCTTTGCATCCCTCAAATCTGATCGCATCCGACGTTACAATATCCGTATACACCAACGCTTGCGACAGGCTTTTCATATGTGACCCGTATGCTAGGCTAATTGTATCAACACAAGAGTGTACGGGACCAGTTACCATAGGGTTCTTCTAGATATCAAGGGCTTTTGCTGCACCTTCTCTTTGTCTTTTCACGTGCTCACACATTCAGTACAGTAGAATTCCCAAGAAGCATATTGACAGAATGGCACATCGGAAACCAGTATTGTACCGTACCCAGCAAATCACAGGCATTCAGAACGCGTGTCAGCTTGGGCAACAATGAGTGTTTTTCAACAGAATGGGCGTTGAAACTCGGAATATATTTGAAACAGTCCTGTGTAGGAGCAATGGGAATATTCATTGTTGCCTTGAGCATATACAAATATGGCACAAGAACGCTTCGTTTATCAATAGTTTTTTTTGTGTCCCAGATTCTTTTGGCCACAATGCAGTACCAAACAATTGAAAAGACAGGAAAAAAAATAATGCTTTAAATTGCAATGTTTTCACTCTACTTTTCCATTTTACGTATTGAGATATTTTTTTAAAGACTTTAACTGGGACTACGCTACATATTGCGCTCCGCATACTTGGAATTCTACTGTAGTACTATAACATAACCACGTGATTTTCAAAAAACATGTCGTCTTAGTTAACTACCCCCTCCCCCCCTGTTATCCTATTAACTATGTTAGGCTCGCAAACCCAACCACGTACTCTCCCACTTGGTATCCTTGCATTGTGTGTTGGTTGAAAACTAGTTACGTATTTTTTCTAGTTGTTACGTGTTATTTGAGAACGCACCTTGCCCATCTGGTTAACATACTCACACGCGAAGGTGGACTTATCTGAAAGAGGGGAAATACGCCACTTGTATTAATGATTTTTTTTATGCCGTGCTAATCTTGAATATTGTCCGGTAATTTTAATTTGCTTGTCATCCTATTATTTTCTTTATTAGCAAAAGTTCGATTCTAGAAGGAACCTCCGTTTGCGAATTAGTTTACGTTTCTTTCCTTACCGAAGTTCTCGAAAATTTTACCACTCATTTTACAGAACATCAGAAAATTTTACTATTTTTATGTTGAATAAATCATATTTTGCATTTTTTGCACGCATAGCCGAGTTCCTTTTAAAAGTTTATGTTTTTGTGTTTTGATCTTTTCGGTGGTTTTTATTTTGATTTTCCTTTCCTGGGGGGTTCTTGCACATAGGGTTGGTGGGATTTTTATCTGAGGCTCGTCTCCCTCTGCCTGACTTCGTCGGGGTGGGCGGTTTGGGCTTAAATCTGGTCCCGCCCGCCTCTTCTCCCTCCTCGTGACCATCCATCCGTCCACTTTGTTCCCAGTCCAGCCAACATGTTAGCCAGAAACGAGTTTTCAGGGGGAGATGTGGGGTAGTAAGCTAATGATCAAGAGATGATATCGTTTAAGCACTTTTTAAAAAGAATTTAAGCCGCGTTTATAAAAAAAAATATATACAAAGTTGGATTTATTGATCACACTTTTGCAATGCTTTCCATATTTTTGGAATTCTCGCAAATGTTCTTCGAAAAGCCAAAATTCGCGTTATTTTTTTTTATTTCCATACAGTTATGGAGCATAAAACCCCCAACAATATCAATTTATCGTTGACTATAGTATAATTTAGATTCTTTGTGGTAGTAATACGAATTAGCATCAACTAAAAAAATCCGTAAAAATGTAAACAAAGAGGAAATCAAAGCTTGGAGCCAAGGGTTCAGCTAAGCCGTTGTTGTGGTTGATTTTGTAACCTCTCCTACGTGAAAGAAAGACACGCCCATTTGTATGACCCTTGTAATACCGTCCAGGTTTGGCCCTTTTGCAACGCAGCGCCGCTCCTCGGCCTCCTCGCCGTCTTTAACTTGGTGCACATTGTTGTGAACGACGCGTTTTACCCCGCCCTACGTCTTTTTTTTTTTCGTTAATTTACGCCCTTCAATAGTAGCCTTATTGTTAGCGAAGGTGAATCAAAACCTGGTAAAAAAACGAACAGTAGTTTCTTCTACGGGATAAAAATTAGAGAAGAATGCCCGTGCCCACGAAAACAAAAACGAACTGCTGAAGCCAGTGCAATAATGGGCGTTAGTTTTTGTTACTAACAAAACGAAGGTTGGTGGCCAGTAGTCAGGACTTCCTAGTCCCATAGTAGATGTTTACTATTATCAAACTATTTCTACCCATCCCCTTGATCAAGTGAAGTTATAAGGAAATTTTATGGTTAAGTAGTTTTATTTAGTCACGCCCCCTAAAAATGTTAAGTTGAGAAAAATTTTAGCAAAAATGATGACGAAATGTACGAAAAGTGAGTAGAGAAATTTCCAGATTATACAAAATACTGTGACCCCTTAGGGGCAGGTTAGTTTTGCTCCGCCCCCTTAGTTTCTTCACAATTTTTAAACCCAATCTTCCCATTTACCGAACCTTATCCTTTTTTCCCCTCGTCTCTTTTAAAAGCATTTAAATTTCAGAAGCTTTCTATACAATACTATGGAGTCTTTTTCTGTGTGAGTTCCAACAATCCTTACTCTGCCTTCCGCTTTGTTTCCCTTCTTATACCTCATAATTGCCAAGTCAAACCAGAAAAACAAGAAAAATGGCCCTCGGTGTGCTTTTTGCTCAAGATTTTTGCAAACCCTGATCTTTTTTGTTGGGTCCTCAAACATGTGGAAGACTTGTATCAATATTTCTCGATTTTGAAAACTTTTTTTCATTAAGAAAGTTGCGTCCGATGTGAAGTATAAGGAGGAAGATTTAAGAAAAAAGCGTTGTATTTTTTTTCAGTTTGTTTTCGTGTTCAATTCAGGGTATGCACATTTCCGCTAAGCCTTTTTGCGTGTGTCTCAATTCTTCGATCAGTCAAGTTTGAGTTCAGTTTTGGGGATTTTTTTTCCTGGCTTTGACACAACGAATTGTTATTATTATTTTTTTCTTTTTGTCCTTTCTCGTATAAATCGATTTTGTCCACACACGAAAAAAAAAGTTGAAATGATTTTCACGTGATGCTAAATGGGCCTTCATTTTTGAATTCCGGGCAGCAATGTTGGATTATTTTCTTTTTGCTCGCAAATCTTTGCGTTATCAATTCCTGTCTTTCCCTCCATTGCATCCCATCTTAATTCATTTTCTCCCCGCCCTCCCACCCCATGTCCCTTTTTTTCTCGCTTTTGAATAAAATGCTCCCTTTTTGCTTGACGAAATTTATTGCCAAAACCAATTTTGGATGTTGTTATTATTACTATCATTATTATGCGAATTCGCACAAGCAATAAAAATATGAAAAGTTTCGGAACGATAAACATCGAGATTATTTTTGCACTTGTTCTCCGTGCACTTTGTGCTTGGAGCCTCGTTTTGCGGTAACTTGTTCCGTTTCACGTTGTAAAATGTAATGCACTAACTGTTCTTAACATAACATAGTAAGAAAGTTAAGCTTTGAAATCGCGTATTTGTCCATAAAAACATGGTGCTAAAGACCGTGTGTGTTCACAATTTCGATTTTTGTGCACTTCTTGTTGAGACAGCGTTTGTCGTTTTTGAAATTATGCTTTTTCGTCTGTTTATTTTCGTGTTGGCTGTTACTGAATATTGGTTACACGAATGTTCAGTTGTTACAGTTCTTTCGTGGCAATCGTGGCAAAATAAGCGAATGTAACGTGCAGTAATGGCGTTAGTGCGCTTTAAGTACATGATTACGGAATACTGCCGTAGCTAGTTAGGGGTAAGCTGTTCATGATAAAGTTATACAACGTACCTATCTTTCACACGCGTAGTATACCAATTTATTATGAGCAGCTCTCGGATGCGAGGAGTTATAAAAAGAAATAAAGGGCAAATACAAATTCAGTCACTTGCACTTTAATCAATGCAACTATCTCAGAATTCACCCGTTTTTTCATGGACAAATGCAGCTTCTGTTTGATTTTTACAATAACTCTGAACTACTAGTAAAGAAATCCATGCGCAAAAGCGAGGCTCACTGGTTCTCTTTGTGTTGGCGTCTGTTATTTTTCTTAACACTTCCGATCAAGACAGATTGAGACTTTTTTAGCGGTTGGGTCAACATGCGTGGAAAGATGTGTGAGTATGTAAATAAGACCTTCCTCCCATACCACCCTCCTGACCCGACACATGCTCTGTGAACGTGTCTTCTTCAAGTATCCAGCGCCAAATTTGAGTCAATCTTGCTTCGGGTACCCAATCAGGTTTTCCATATCTTAAAAGTTTTTGTGTTTATTTTTTGTTTTCAATTTTGTGTTGATTTTTCCCGCCTTTTTGCGTTTTCGTTCTCCCCTTATTCTTCTCTATTCACTCCCACCAAATATTTCACCGTCCTGTTCCCGCTGTATACGATATGCCCTAGCAAAAATACCAGTACTAGTCGTCTCTATTCTGCCCAACTAGCAATTTTCTTTCCAAAATGGCGCTCTTCATTAATGCAATAATTAGGTTTAGCGTCTTAGTACAAACACTTATCTTCCCCCCACCTTGTCCTGCTTCTTGGCAGCACTTAACCAACTTAGCCTAGTAGTAGTAAAGTTTTGAGCTATGTAATGACAATTTTTAGATCTCGTTAGTATCCCATACTAGCCTCACCCACTCAACCTTTCTAGACCAAAAAAAAATCACTAGAAATTGTGTCTAAAAAGCTTTTGGGAAAAACAAGTGGTACAGAAATGGCAAGGCTGACCCGAGGCAAGAAGCCGTAGCAGTAAATTATGAATTTTTGGGGCGTTAAAATTACGATTGGGGTTGTCTGATTCTCAGCTTGGTTCCGTGTATGTGATCCAAGTCGGTTTTGTGCAATGGGGGATGAAAAGATGCAACAACGCGGAGGGAGACAGATTTATTTCTTTGTTGCCGTGCAGAACGGGAAGTTTGCTCCCTCCTAATCATTGTCACTCCTTTGATGACTGGCCAAATTATCTGTCCTTTCCTGTCGTCGATCTGTCTTATTGAGAAAAACGGAAAGGGGAACGGGAAAAGGATCGTATCGATTGAGCTTACTCAGCACTGTAGGACAAACGTTAAGTTCGGGTAGTTGGAGCCACGCCCCCTTGGCAGGCAGCATTGGTTTTATTGGGGGAGGCTTCTTTGCCAAATCGGGCCGTCTTGCCAAACAGAAAGAAATATTAGATAGTGATGCTTTTTTTCATGTTGTTTATTAACCGTTTGTTACTTGGTTTGTTTGTTTGTCATTACAAGTGTCCGCGTGTGTGGTCTTTTTTTTTTGCTTGGTATATGGGATGTTGTGCATATGCGTTACTCCGGAAACTGATTGGGAAATGTTGTTTTTATTTTGAATGGGGGGTGACAATGTAGGATTTCCTGGTTATGGATATTTCCCGGCACCGGCTCCCGGAGCGGCCACGCCCAATGCTTCGAACGGGGACCGTAATACGCCCCATTATTACGATTACAGAGATGGGCAACAAACGATGGGATCACCATTAAGGGAATATCAAGGACGTTCAGGTAAAACTAACTTTTAATGCATCCAGGATTCTTACGCGTAAACTTTCCTTTTTAAAATTTGATTTGTTATTGCTTAGTTTCACGACAAACATATTTTCATTTGTTACTCAAAAATCAATAGGCTCCTTTTGTTCTAGTCCTTTAGTCTTTCAACTATTTTTGACGTATAGGGGAAACTGGATGTAAATGATTGCTAATTCAGGATAAGGCTCGTGGATATGAGTGTCTCTTAAATACGGTTTGTGCTCCTTGAATTCATTTGTCCAGTTATGTGAGCAATTCCAGATTTTGAGTAGTGAAGTCCGATGTAAAATACTTTAGCCCTGAGCTGTTCTGATTGTGTAAAAATGTGGTAAGTTACAATAGGCTGAACGTAAAGGAAAGGAAGACCTGGGTAAAAAGCAGTATCTCAATTTGTATACGGTTTTTATTTAGTGAGTACGTAAACATTTTGCAATTGACGATACGGTTGAACTCGAATGTGTTAAGACACTTTTGCTAGCCTATTAAGACTATGTAGGTCTACTTTTGTACCTATTTTTTCCCTTATTTTTCCAGAAATTTATATGTATTTTATGTATTTATTTTTCGGTGTTGTAGTGGAATTGAGCAATGGACAATTGACGCCAAATAGTTCGACGCCTCTTTTGACGCAAGCTTTGTCAGGTAAGCAAATTTGATTTTCTCCCCCATGGAAGCTTGCACGTGCGGCATCTTTTGTGCCTAGGAAGAAGATGCTGAGATTGTCACGGTTTGGGAGAGACTTTGGCTTCTTTTGAAGAGGCTAGGCAAAGGGTTTTTACCGTGTGTATTGTCCAGAAATCTTGTCCAGAAGATTCGTGCAATGGAGGACCTAGCGAAAGAACAAGAGGCCCGTAGTACTTGACGAGATACAAAAGGTTACGAGGGATAGAAGAGAATAGCAAGCATGCTGCTTGCCTGCGTGTCTTTGCTTGTGTGTGCTTTATCGTGAAATGCCATGTCTTGCAACTTCTCCTTTAGCTCGTGTAAGCTTGAGATAAAGAGAAGGACAGACCCCTGGTATCGGTGTACAAGGGGGTTTGCTGATCATTGGAAAAACGGCTAAGATAAAAACGGCCAAGAGATTAAGAGCTGCTTTGCTTAGTTAGCAAGTGGTAAGGAGGAATAGAAATATAATGGGCTCATTCTTCACAAAACGAGTTCTTTAAAAGACATCCATAATCCATCCTTTTTCGTTTTTCTCTCGATTTTCTTACAGCGAGCCTTTTATTCTTGTTTCTCATCTATTAAGTATAGAACGTGAAAGGAGTATCAATCACACAAGAAAGCTTTTCGCATTAGAACATGAGAAATGTAGAGCGAACAAAAGGGGAATATAGACGGTGTAAAAAGGAAAAATCCGTTCTTCTTATAGCTGAGTCAAGATTCATGTCATCGGGAACGTGGAAAACAAAATTCACAATTTAAACTGTTACAGTGTGAAGGCGAAGAGGATATAAATCTTCAACATTTCATCACGCTGTAAGCCCATGTTGTGTGAAAGAGTGTGTAACGCGAGAAAAGGCAGTACGTTCGGCGAACGTTGAGTTATTCTTTAATATAGCTCTTGATGGAATCCACTTACTATAGAGACATTAGATAAAAAAATACTAAGATTCAACTCCTGTGTTCAATATAACCTAAGAGTCGGACGTTTGAGGTAGATCTTTACATTACGCCACATGCGTATTATTTGTGTACGTCGAAGCCATTCACACCAGTTGGTTCACACTACGGACTCAGTGAACTTTTCTCCCTTAACAGGTTCTACGAGATTTCTGTGACAAACTTCTTGTTTGTTTCTCTTTCATTCAGATTTAATAAAGGATATGCCGCTTAACAATTTTAAAGTTACAAACTTTTTAAATTACAATGCAATCAGTCTACCAAAGAACGTGCTAAGAGATGCACACGTGGATGTGATGCGCCGAGAAGATAATCTGGAGGATAGTATGCCAGCAAACATTTATTATTGGGAGTAAAACTAGAGCCTTGTGCTAGGTTTTAGAGTCGTGACAGAGAAGCAGGAGAGAATCAGGTGTTAAGTTAGTCCCTTTTTCGAATCTCCGTAATTAGAATTACGGGTAAGCTAAAGCTAAACTGCCTGAAGCACTTTGTGGGGAAAATAAAAAAGAAAATAGTGCACAAAGAAAAATGGAAAAAGCCCCTAGACTGTACAGTTGAGGTAGAACGCAAGGTTTTTTTGTAGATGAAGAGCCACCCATCCCAGAGTTATTATGAAAATGAAAGCATATTTACACAAGGATTCCTATATCAGCAAGGCAATATTGGATGGTATCGCTTTTATGTTTGACTCATAGGGAGAATTGTGAGCTCGAGAGAAAGGAATTGAGGTTTCTGTCTTTGTTATGACTCTGCGTACTGGATCTTCTTCGATGGTTTTGTATTGTGTTTGTCTTACTCGTGGAGTAAATCGTACTACAATGCTATACCGTTTTCTCCCCTTGTGTAGTGATGAGCTTGCAAAACTACGGACCGCCATCTTCGCCCGCCACTTCATCCAACCGACCTTATCCGCCCAACTCACACCATATGGGAGGAATAGGAATGGGCGTCGGAGGCCCATCAGGCCACGCCCCTTCGCCTGGTCCCTTGGACTTGTACAACGCTGCAGCAGGCGAACAAGGTTTAAACTACGGAGGCCAGTCTCCCCAGCCGAGTTTTGCCATGGCTAACCGGGTCAGTACTTTCAATATGTCTAAGTGTTCGTCAGTACTGTTTTGTTTTTGAAAAAGTAACTTAGTTCTGCCTTATTCCTTGCTTTCTTTTTGTCGAGGCATTTTCGTATATTTAGTGTCGGGAGTATCGTGTTATGCTAAGTTTAGTTGTCTGGAGCATTTGAGTGAATAAAAGCTTTGCTACAATGTAATTAATGGCAGTGTTTGACGTGAAGAATCAAATGTAGTATTATAAGGAATTGCAAGAACCTTCAACGAATTAATTGAACTTTTGTTCCTTTTTTTCTGTTTAGGCTCCGCTGATTCCAGCCCATTACACCAATGGCTATCATTAGCCAAAGCAAAACAAGAAAGGCAACAACACCAAACTAAAACCCGCCATGCCATTTCCACACATTTAACACAAAGAGACAAAACAAAATGTTCAAAAACTCCCAACCCCATTTTTGACCTGTTTTAAATTATTATTTTTTTGTCATTACCTCGCCCTCTTTCCCCGAATCATGCAAGTAAAGCAATTAGAATCATAGGACGTGATTTTTAGCAACGTTCCTTATCTAACTCCTCATCTGTTGGCTTTCAACAAATATTGATTACCCCTTGACTTCCTTATTCAGTCAAGGTTATTTCTTTTCTCTTTTTTTGGCGAAAAGGAAAACAAATTTAAGCACTATTTTTGTTAAAATTTTATTTCTTGTTCGACGTTGTTGGAAACATTGTTTCTTGACCTCCCGCTGTAACACCTTTTTTAAGGAAAAAACGGAAATATTTTCCCTTTTTCCCCCACCACGCTTCCTTCCACCCTTACACAAAGAAGCTCCCTTTTTGGCATATACCCTTCATAATCAGCAATAATGATCCGGGGCCTGTTTGTTTGTTATGAGAAAAAAATGATTGTTGTTGGTTGTTGATCTCCAAAGCCTTGAGCTTCCATTCAAATGGGGAGTAAGGGATACGGATCTCAGCCCACATCCCTCGCCGTAGTCCTGCAGTAGTAGATTTGCGTAGTAGGTGTAGTTCAAAGTAGTTACATATTTGAAAGAGTGAGACCGAGAGACACACTAAATAATCCACAATGGGGAAATGCTTCTCTGGTCCCTTTTCAAAAGTCCCTTTTCTCACGCGAAGTAGTTGCGTCGGAAAGCGGCAAGTTGTTCAACCTCTTTCGGGGACAGAAAGCCTTTTCGGTAGTTGTAGTGGTTGGTAAAAGAGAGATCCAACTCTTTTTAGCGTAGTAGTTCAAGAATTGTCGATAGTTACGACAAAAAGCCTTGACGAAAAGGTTAGTAGCATTTTGTAGATGACTGTTTTTCCTTTTTTTTTTCTCGCAGTTGGTAGGTTTTTCCTTTTTTGAACGTGTGGAGAGATTGTTAACCAAATTGTATGGCCAAAAAACAAACGAAGGTTTTAGCTAGAAATCGGTATGAAATGGACGGAAAGTTTGCAATATCGCTGCGCCAAAAGAAAACCCCGCCCACTTGCCTCGCTCTACTCAAGTTTACCATCCTTATTGGCTCGATAGATTGATAACCCGTTCAGTAATATCTAAAGAGACAGCCGGCTGACAAAAACTATTTTTCAAAAATTGACAAATTCCATTGCTCGACACCCTTTATTTTTGGGGGATTTTCTATCATGGAGAAGTAACAGAATATTGTACTGTTAATTTTTCTCAGCATAAATTCACTGTTGGGGAGGAAAAGCTCTGTTATACCTACCGTACCTATCGTAATGTATAGGTTAGGTTTGTTTTTAGATCAAGTTAGAGTTTAGGGGAAGTACGCAGAAGACATCCTAACGTAGTCAAAGTCAGTGTGTATGGGATAATAAAGGGCGAAATTAAACGTGCACATTATAAGAAGCCAGGAAAGTGAGGTGACATTAGTTTTCGGGTTAAGTAACAAAATGAACGTTTGTTGAAAGACGTTGAGTAACAACGAAAACTGGCTAGCTTTCGTTGAGCGATGGAAATAACGACATCATCAACGGTGGATCTACCTCCTGACCACGCCCCCTTCCTCAACCCTCTCCTCCTTGAAGCGTTTTCCTTTTCGTGGAATTTGTGACTATAATTCTAGCTTTTGGTTTGGGGTTTTGTTAACGTATCTTTAGTCGAGTTAAATTTTAGAAGCTTTTTATTATTTTTGTTGGGAGGGGTTACAATAGTAATAGGCAATCATTTTTGGGGTAATTACATTTGATTTACTTTTGGAAGTTGCCCATACCTCCTCTTTCTCCTTTGGCAGCTGCCTTGGAAAGAAAAATTCTTAAAAATCCGTAGTAACAGACAAAGTTGACAAAAGTTTCTTACAAAAAAAGCAAGGGTTTCATACAAAACGGTCGTGTGAGATCACCCACTGTGATACGGTTCACGTGGTCTAGCCACGGGATCCGCCCTAGTTTGAGAAAAAAATGTTAAAGAACTTCTGCTCTTACCCCGCCTCCTTTCACACACTTTTTAGCTTAACCGAACGGTTAACTGAGTTGTATAACTTTTTTAAAAGATGAATCATAAGATCCTGCAACCAATTACCAACTATGCAGCTAGGAATAAAACATGGACGATTTGAATATTATCTCGAGAGAGAAAAAAAGACAAGCATGGAGAGAAGCACATTTTACTTATGCTCCGCCCCTCTTTTGCCCCGCCCATCTAGGGTTTTTTATTAGAAAACTAGGAGTTTAGGTCATCGAGGTTTATACCAATAGGTTAGACGAGGTTAGGTCTGGCCACGCCCAGTCAGCTTATAGAGAAATGGCCAGGTAGGTAGACAACAATACAAAAACACTCAAAAGCAAAAGTTACACAGTTACAACTCCCTCCCCCACATGTACACACCTTATTGTAGCAGCAGGTGAAAAGCAACATGGACCTGAACACGTGTCAAGCGAAAAACTGAAGACAAATATGAATTTTGATTTCATTCAAACAAAAATGTGTTTTCATTTAATATGTAGACAAAAATGATCTTAATGTTGTCAATTTTAGCAAGATTTGTTCTAGAAGCTTACGCCACTGCGGACGCATGATTTTTTTTTTCGGCTTGCATCCATAGGAAGTCATGGGGTTCGATTTACCCCATAACCCTCTCCCCCGTGACTTTGGCGGACGCCAAATTTGTAGAAAATCCTCCTTATGACGAAGAGCTGCCCACATCATATACTTGGTAATTGGAATAAGTACCTGCGGCGAAATTCGTTTGTCAATTAATAATGTGAGAAAATGAGTTTGGCCTGCGATAAAGGGATATTAGTGTGGGATCGTAAATATCTGCGTTTGTTTCGTATATGAACGGTCAGAGCTCTTGAAGGTTACTGTTGGACATTTGAACATAGTACTCTTGTTTTAAGCGATTCCTTCCGTAAGGAAAATCATATTGTCGAATTACAATGCACTTCGACTTGTGAACTACGTCAGGAGAGCGTTTGCACTTCCTGGACTAAAGAGTTTTAGTAGGTTAACTAGTAACCATTTGACTGAAAATTTTGGGGTTTGCACCCCTAACAAGAACTTATATGGGCAAGCACCTCCTTGCCGAATTTCGACTGCGCCCTTGACGTCGATGGACATGTTTTTTCGTGCGTCGGATTCGAGATGTGTACGAAACGTACTGGGAAGAAATCATCTAAAAATTAGTAAATCCTCCATGGAATGCATTACTAGCTTAGGAATGCGAGAAAAGAAAATATTTTCAGCAAGGGATTGAACAAGACGTTAGGTTTTGCGTCCTTTTAGGGTTTAAAACAGGAATGTCGAACCCTTTTTCTTGATTCGCCAACACTTGGTGAACTGGAGTCACAGTTTGCTAACACTTTAAAAAAATTCTTCGAATTCACCAACACCAGGAAAAAAAATTTAAAAAAAAACTAGTTTAACAGAGATTTATCATTATACCTTTTCATAGAATGGAATATGCTTTTGAATATTTTCAACTTCCTCGGCCCGCGCATTTCGAATTTCTTGGCCGCAAGTAAAGAAATCTAGTTACAATTACTAGTATTTCGTCCGTGAATGTGGATTTTTTTTTCTTTTTTTTTAGTGATGGAACTCAAATAACGAATATTGAGGCTATTGAAAAGGTTCGATACTGAAAACGTGCAAATTAATTTTTAATATCCACAACTGTCAATTCACCAACTTTTTCCTTCGATTCGCCAACGTTGGCGAATTGAAGATAGGGTTGGATATCGTGGCTTGAACGGTTAAAAGAATTGGTCTTCAATCTTGGACGACATCGTGCAACATAAGGAGTTTTGGTTTGTTACATTGCCGTAGATTCTCTCAAGATTATACTCTTTTGCATACGCAGGACATACATATAAAATTTTTATAGCTGCTAAATTGTGTTGGAGCAGAGAAAGGGAGCGACTGGCAAAGAAACTTGAAGACCACTGGGTGGAAGCTGTTCGCTGTTACCTTGATGCTGGACTAGTACCTCGTTAGGCGCGGCTGGGTATTAAGCCAAGAGACAGAGTTTCTGCGGATAGCGAGAATGTCAAGTTTGTTGGCAGGAGTCGCCTGCCGGAGAGTAAATGTGTTTACATAGAATAGGCAATCAGGGGATTTATGCCAGCGACAATAAGTTAGAAGTGCGAAAGTCATGAGGAGCAAATTATGCACTGTCCCTTTCACCAGCCAGATTGGGGAGGAAGAAAAGGGGACGAAACTCTTTTCTTCTCCTACATGTAAGGAAGATTAAGTTGAACAGTTGTTCAGGATCTTCCGAACATTTCTTCCTAATTGACTCCGTTTGGAACAGAACCTGATCCTCGATAGAAAAAAAGGGTGAATTGAAGGGTGCGATTCAATTAACCCTGGCAAGTTACCAAACTGCGGAACAAGTTGATCAAATGGCAACGATCCAAAAGAGCTCAGTCACCCCCCCCCCCCCCCCCATCGCTTTCCAGGTCTTTGAAAAGCTAAGCCAGAAGTTTACCACGCCTACCGCCGCAGGGGCTTTGACGGATGCGTTCACAGTTTGAAGCTAGTGCAAAGTAATGGCAGCGAGAGAAGGAGTACGTCCAAAGGGGGGGTGGGTAAGGGGTGCATCTATTCTCCGACGCTCTTACTTGCGACCATTAACAAAGGCAGAGATAAAAGTCGTCGAGAGGCAGCATCAGTAAGAAGTAAGAACATGACAAGGGTTCCGTTCTCGGAGCCACATACACGAGACAAGTGCAGCACCCTGAAAAAAATGACCATGTCTTCTTTCCGGGACGTTTGGCTTCGCTCCACTGAACCGGAAGTTACTGATAGCTTTGCCAATGCACCTGATATGACCAACTTTTCTCATATTATGGAACTCGAGCTCCTTAGAAAGGGAGCAGCGATATTCCGCATTTTTTTCTTCGAGAAGGATAGCACAAAGGGAGCCAGGGAAAGAAAAGAATGAGGAGAGCCAAAGGCTTATCGCCTTACAGCGCATTAACCCCATTCAAGTCAGGTCATCGGTGGGTCATCACGTGTCCGCCGTCTACGGCCAGGCTTCGGGGGTTTTTCATGGCCTGGCTATAACAACGACGTTATGCTGATCAGAACCCAAGAGCTCCGTTGCTGAAACTGACCAAGATGGAACGATATGGTTACGCCCCCAAGTGGCAGATTTGTAGTATTGTTACGGTAAATCTGTACCACGAAAATACTTCCTGACACCCGTTAGTGAAAAGGGCAGTTTCTCATGTTCCTGTTATAATTGTGGGTTCTTACCATGTTAATTTTCTATACGCATTGCTTTGTTTGATTTGAATGTTAGTGTTTCCTATTTTCCTACCAATACCATGAATCATTCTATTTAATTGTGTAATTTCTCCACTAGCATATGTTTCTGAGTATTATGTAAAGGTACGCTAAATTTGGGCTTCTAACGGTTTTTCTTGTGCTTCACTCGATGTCCAAACTAACTTATAGTTCGAAATTATGTTTCTTGACCACCAAATGTCTTTAATTTTATCAGGTGATTTTTTATCAACAAATGTTTTTAATATTTAACAAATTAATCGATAATTCGCCATTAAGAACTGATTTACTTAAGCATTCACTTAAGCACTACTACATACAAGGTTGATTTATGTATGGTTGAAAAAACGGCAAAAACCATTGAATCTCTTTCGTAGCAGGGAAGCAGCGATATTTAATTTAGATTTTTTACGTAACCCTTATTAGTTAAATCGTGGTTTATTAGGTGATCAAAATTGCAATGCAGCCATTCATTGTCGTTTTCGTTTATCTTGTCGTAACTTAGTATTTTCTTAACAAACTTTCTTAGTAATCCATTTCCAAGAGCCTCCATTCTTACCAAAGCCAATGTGCATAATTTATTTACCATAATACATCTACCCGATTACCCTGTGTCTAAATTGTGCCCATTAAAATACTTAATAAATGTACCAGAAAGGCTAGTTTGATGACGTTTGAATGTATTACAGCATTGTAATTCTTCACACCAAGTTAATAGTGAGGTGAGGCTTATCTGTAGCTTCGCAAATGTTTTGTTAAAAAAAATCCATACGGAATCTGTCTCCGAAGTAAACGTTCTGTATGCTTAGAAGGACTACTTTTAAATTGTGAAAGACTACTTTTAAAAAATGCCGAAAATGTCTTTTCTACAGGAACTAAGTTTTACCTTTCTACTTTGGACTGCTAATGTACAGTAGTCTACTGTCTCCTTGACTGACATACTTGCTTCTGGGTAAGCAACTTCATTGTTGCCTTCACGGAGTCGCCTTTCATCGTGTGGTTTCCTGAAAGCATTAGATATTATTGTTGCCTTTACTAACTTGCCAGCGATAGAGTGGTTGGTAAAACGTTAACAGTAACTGATCCTGCGAATATTGTTGTGTAAGCTGTTTTGCCCTGCCACGGTTTAGGCCATAGAGCTTGTGTACAACATTTCTGGCAACTAAAGAATCAACGATTTGGTCGCATTTAGAGTAATAGTCAATGGAGCGGATCATTTATCGCTGACTTGGAAATAGATTTGTCACACAAGGATGAATGTGGGTGCAGTACAGTGCCGGGGTTAACCACGTAAACATATCTAGTCCCTCCGAACTGACCCTGGCGAACAACTCGAGCAAGAAAAAGCTCTAAATGATGAGATTTGCGGAGGTTTTAGAGCGGCTATGCTAATGCGATTCCGATCAGCACGGTAGGGGTAGTCTAACCTCTAACGTCTCTCTTCTTTTTTAACCCCTTGCAGTTATGTGAGATGGCCCACTTACCCCCGTCTTCCCTCCCATAAACAAGAGTTCATTTGCATTGAAGCGGCACTAATGTCAACCACAGGAGTTGGGAAGGGTGCCAAGCTACTAAGAAAATGGGGTCCTACACTGGCGGAACGGGGGTGGTGGGGGTCAACTTGAGGTTTTGCCATCTGAATTTATCCTTGCTTACCGTGTGTATGGGATATCTATAACAAATCGAGTGTCTTTTTTCTAAAGGAATGATACTTTACTGTCAGTCGCATATGAGTCTTGGCTACGTAAAGGAATAAAGGGGAAAAATTCAGGATTAAATGGCAAAAAGTGCGATCAATACTGTCCAGTCACCGATGCCAACACAATGGGGCTAAGTCAAAATAGTAAATATCTTGATGGTCTGGCCGCTTCTCCAAAAAGAAACTGGCGAGGTTTTTATGGAATACTTTTAGAAGGGGTGGGGGTGATGGGGGTAGAAAGACTGGTTTTGCCTACTTGCTTGCGCTGCAGGTTCATTGATCAAGATTCGATGATCGGGGGGTTCTTCTCTGAACAAGCGAACTGGAAAGGGAAGTGGCGGCAGGGCATCAGTGTCACGACGTGGCGGGAGATCTTTGATTGATTAACCTTCCCCAGGAAGGAAGCAAGAGTTAGGTGAGTTGTAAGGATGTAAGAAACAGGAAAGCTGGATAGTTTCTGAACGACTACGGCAAAGGCGAAGGACACACAAGCCAAAAAGTTCCTTTTGACACTTACCGTAAATCACCCTAAACGTTGCTGATCCTCTCAGTAATGGGTTAGGTAGGACAGTAACCTAACTGAGCTGAGAGTATTTTTTTTTTTTTTTTTTTTTTTTTTACTGTACCTTTAGCACGTTTAACTTTGATAACTATAGCGACGCACGGCTGGGTAAACTAAAGGAACGAAGGTGCCTTTTTAAAGTTTATTTTTTGTCTTGAAGGTGTAATTGGAGGTAGTTTGTATAATTGACTTTCTAATTTGGTGAAAGCTTGAAACTTCTCATACCTTCTGCAGAGATCATTCTCTGCAGAAGGTATGAGATTTGCTAGCTGCATTATACATTGTTCCTACACCTTCCATTAGTTTAGCAGTGAAGGGTTTATGTCAATTTCAAATGAATTATTTGATAAAGGAAAACGAACTAAAGGAATTCTTTCCAGGGGCGTTTCGTATTGTCAGGAGGTTGTACAACCGTACCTAATTCCAAGAATTTCGTGTGACACTATCTCTTAAATTGTCAGTAGATTTTCTTAGATTGTTATCGGAAAGTAGTTGAAACGCTCTTTTTTGGGGTATACAAAACAAATGGCCAATGTTGAAATCAAACTTCAGAAATGAAAGTTGTTGTAATTATATTGAATTAAAATGAAAAAGGGAGTGTGCGATGATTTGATCAATTGTCCAGGATTCGTATTTTCATTACATTTAGAAAAATTGCCCTTTAAAAGCTAATGTTTCCATTCTCTTACCAAATATTCAATAGTTTATGTGAAATTATAAATACACGATACTAAGGTTCGTTCGGGAGCACAACTCGCTAACAATATGACTGTGATCCGGTGTTGTGTAATGGTTACATGTAATTCTAATGGGCAATGTAAATTACATTTTCGGAGTAATTGCACTGTATCCGATATATTTTACTCCCCTTTGAAATTGTAGTGTAATCTACATGTAAAAATAGAAAAGATCAAGTTACAGAACAATACGATACCTTCAGTCATTTAGCAAATAAATGACATGCAGTGATTGATTTAGCACACGAAACAGTAAAATGCTTTTATTAAACATTTAATGATTGTTTTTCGTTAGTGTTGAAACATCTTACTTTTCATTCTGTACATTATAAGATTTTTAAAACTAAACTGACATTTAGTATAACTAGCATTTCAGTAAAAGCAACGACAAAATAATGCGTTACTTTACAAACGTAATTGTATGACTATCATTACTTTTTCTGAGAAACATAATCGTAATTTAACAGTAAGCTTATAATTAAAAGTAACTATAATATGATATTGCTTTTTGTTGCCAGTTACAAAACTATTGAGATCTATCTTAGAAAAAGTTACAGGTTATTAAAACTCCTATGATGTTTGTTTATTTGATTCTTCCCCTTCGCTTCTTTCTTTAGCTGCTTAAAATCATGCACGTAAAGATCTGATGTTGAGTTGGATGTTATGAGTCTCACGACTTCATTATCATGATTTTACTTAATATAGGTGACAAAAAATCTTACTTTCTAAACGCACAGTTTCTTTTTGCATCCGATGAGAAATTACCCCTTTAGAACGAAGCGTGTACTCCGGAGCGATGACAACGTTCGGTCTATTGGGCGTTTATGCTGGATTGCATTGATACGGCTCGTGGGTAGAATTTTTTATTTTGGAAAACTTGGTTGTTAGCATTTTGACTTTTCGCCGAAAAGATGTTCCACCTGACATGTTTTTGGTCTGCTAAAAAGAAGTAGGGAAGGTAAAGTCCACAGAAAGCTTCTATAATACGCCAAAGGTTGCATGTTCTGTCACTCGTCCGAGAAAAACTTTCTTCCGGCCTTGTTTCAAAGACGTGACGTTTTCACGGCTTCGTCTCCGGTGCGTCCCTCAGTGACTTAACACCATTTGTGTTTATACTCGAAAAAAAGGTGCTAGTCATTGAAGAGGAGTGTTGTCGAGCGTTGTCGGCCCTTGTAGAGCGTTGTATGGTAACTGGTGGGAAGAATTGGTGAAACGATAGGTATAACAATTGTCTGCGTGGGTCCGCTGTGCGTTTTAAACGGCCCAATGATTTCTCCGCTAACTTGCTTCTTCTGAACCAATTTTCACACCAAAGAATGAAAATTTCTCCTCCTATGATCCTTGGTATAAATTCACCAGTTTTCGATCCCTTTTCATCAGTCAATACCGCTCATCCTTTCTAGCAACTTCACAACTGTTTTTGGAAAACTGGTTCAAAGATCGAATTTGTAGATTTGAGTGCTTTCAGTTGCAAATCTTAGCCATGGGGGCTTCACGGCTTCAGAAGGTAACCTATTACACTCTGTATAAAATATATTGGTCCTAAATCAAATATCTGGTTTTAGCACCTCATCGTAACAGCCGTGCTCTGGTTGGCTCAACCAGCATTAGCGGATTGGAGTTACCAATCGAGTTACCAAAACTCAAATCCAGGTTCCGGAGTTTATTCACTGGTAACAAGACGCAAACGCCAATTTGATGGCCATCAAGCTGCTTATTATGGCAACTTTGACTTGGATGTAGCCGCTTCGGGTAAGCTCAACCTTATGAATTCCTGATAGTTACTCAAGTTGTGGTTATGTATCCGTAAAGGTAAAGAAGAGGCGAAGGAAGAAGAATCAAGTCACAAAGCTGAGGAAGGACACCATGATAGCGAAGGGAAAAAAGGCTCAAAAAAGGGCAAACAGGGCAAAGGTTTGTAAGATAGGTTTTCGTTGCGTTAAATATTAATTTATTCATTATTCTTCTATTTTTAATGCAGCGGATTACAAATCTCATTACGACAAAGGTGGTAAAGCTTACAAAGGTAGTGACGATAAGAAAAGCAACCACGGTGAAGAAAAGAAGGGATCAAAGGTTTGAATACCGTAACAATATGTTGTCCAATAAGTTCTGAAACACGTTACAGTGCACACAACTTAGCTTGTCTCCCAGAGCTTATTGTCCAACGAATTAACTTAGTTTAAACCGTAATTAATTGTTCTATTAACGTGTCAAGGGTAAAAAAGGACACACAAAGGGTGACAAAGGCCATACGAAGAAGGGGTCGAAGACCGATGGATTTAAGAACGTCTACAGCAAGAAAGAGTATGGGAAGAATACAAAATTCTGGGACGAAGATGACAACACGAAATACCACAAAAACTATGATGACTATCATTCGTTCCATGATTCGGAGAAAGGTGACAAAAAGAAGGTAATATTCACTCAAGGTTGAAGAAAAGGGTTTTTCGATGATTGTCTTGTTCCTGTGTTCTAAAGGGCGAATCCTACAAAGGCGGAAAACATAGCGAGTCTCACGGCAAAAAAGGGGGAGATGAAAAAGGCGGGTATCATGACGAATTCGCAGATCATAAAGCGAGTTATGGAAAGAAAGGTAAGACGCGCATAATACAGCCTTCCTGGGCAGCTTTACTACATAGTTGTACATTCTCCATAGGTCAACATGGATCCAAATCTAGTAAAGCCAGTAAGAAAGGAGGCGGCGGCGGTGCTGGAGGCGGCCACGGAGGCGGTGGGGGTGGCCACGGAGGTGGTTACGGAGGAGGTGGCGGCGGAGGTGGTGGAAAAGGTAATATTTGCCTCGATAATGCAATCTTAGCGAACGCTTATGACGTAGGTGAAGATGGGGGGGATTACGGCGGCCATGGTGCAGGTGGAGGAGGACACGATGATGGAGGCTATGGCCATGGAGGAGGTGGTGGAGGCGACCATGGTGGCGGACATGATGACGGAGGTTATGGACACGGTGGAGGTGGTAGCGATCATGGTGGTGGTGACGATGGCTACGGCGGAGGTAATTTTCCAGCCTATTGAAATTGGATTGTGAATGAGGTTAAATTGCGTAGGTGGTGATGATCATGGAGACGGTGGACATGACGATGGACACGGGGATGATGAAGGTCATGGCGGTGGTGGTAAGATAAAAGACACGAAAAATCCACTTATAGAGGAATTTGATCATGCTCGTTTTAGACGATCACGGTGACGATGGAGGTCATGATGACCACGGTGGTGATGACGACCACGGGTAAGTAGGAGAGAAAATAAAGGGGATAGATCTAGTAATTTTATTTAATATGTTGCGTAGTGGAGACGACGGTGATCACGATTCGGGTTATAGTCAAGTGCGAGTTGTCTCTGTTCCTAAAAAAGCACTTCCTAGTGCAAAATTGAAGCCCAGTGTCGCCAGTGCACGGTCAAGCTCAACAATCAAGAGCAATATTCCTCGAAGTATCAATGCAAAAATTGCTAAAATCCAGAAGCAGGCCTTCAATGATTAATTTTCCCGGTAATAGAACTATGTTTCGATTAATCAACTGCATTTTACCTCATTTGTCTTCACGTTTGGAATTCCAAATGCAAAATGAGCCCGTTCAGAAAATATGGTTGTAAGGTGGAATACTTCTGTATGAAGAGAAAAATTACTAACGATTTTAGTAGTTTAAAGTTCGAATGTATACTTGAAGCGCAATACATACATGGGCGTTAGTAGCGCCTTTTGCTTCAGAACGTTTAACATACTGCACACGAAACAAAGTTGGTTCTAGCTCTTCAAATATTTGAGAAGAGGACAGAATTAACGAAAAATTAATGGGAGAACAATACGGCGATTCCGAATTCATTACTGACCATTCTACAGTTCTTGTACACTTAGCGTTAATGTAGTTACGTCGCTGACAACAGACAATAAAACTAAGTGGAGAAAATTACCATACCATGCAGGTCCGTAGCCAGGGGTGTTAGGGGGTTAACGCCCCGAAGTTGTAACCGAAATGTCCAATAAAATTGCATATTGACCCCCTCCCCCCCCCGAACTAAATCCTGGATATGCGCCTCATACAAAATTATTATAATGAACTTCCTGTGAAAAAAATACTGTCCTGAATATCGTTATAACGAAACTGTGCCGTAATCAACACCGAAAGTTTGGTACTCGCTACACTGAAACAAATTTAATTCTAGTCTTACTATAATTTAATTCTAGTCTAGTCGTAGTAAGACTCGCTTCTCGCTGACTAAATGTCTACGTAACGGAACAGCACAATATCCATTACGCGTTTTATATGAAATACCAAATCTTGACAGCCAGTTGAGTCGTAAAAGATGTTTCCCATGAATTCACCGTGCAATGGATTCTTTTCAAACCTAGGTAAAAAAATAAACAGCACCAACGAAAATTGCTCACACATCACTTGTAAATACAAAAATAACTATAAGTGTAAGGAACGTAATATTAATAGAAAAGATGAACACGGACAAAAAGAGAGAAAGTAGCTTAGTTTTTAAATTTTAAATAACACAGTAAAATTGAAGCGCTAGAATCTCTGTAATTGTCGTAAGCAGGAGCGCAGCCAGGAATTTTTTTCGGGGTGTGTGTGTTTTTCGGGGGGGGGGGGGGGG